>VZSG01000852.1:23346-78619 GCA_013398315.1 Nothoprocta pentlandii
ATTAAATTAATTATGAAAATTATAGAACAAAGACACACACACAAAAAAGGAAGAAAAGGTAGACAGCATTTTTGTCTAATACGGATTAGCATGGCTCACATGATTTTGATGTTTCACTGATTTGTGCCAGCAGAAGTACTAACTTGCTAAATAAAAGTCACAACTGGCAAATTCAAACTATTTCCCTCCTTAATAATTTGAGTTTTTTAATTTCGATTTTATTTACATTATTCTGAAATTCAGTGGCCTTTTCTCAAATTCCACAGCTTTCAATTTAGATATCACACCAAACAAATGCAAGGTCCATCATAGCAAAGGAAACCCTGAAAGACTAGTAATAAATCATCTGACATCATTTTCTCGTGCTTGATAGAATTTTCAGTATGTCATTATTGTTCAGCTGTGTTATTTCAGGAACAATGTTCCAAAAGCACGTATATATGGTCACGCTCATTTGAGGTCATATCATTTTTATTGTTTGAAATGTATATATAACATTCTATAGTGTCCCAATAGCCATAGGGGACATAGCAAATAAATTTCAGGATCACAGGTAGAAGATTATTTTAACTCAAAATTTTATTCATTGAACTCCAGTTTATGAGCACTATTTTGTTTATTTATAGAAAGATAGTATTAACTGGAATTTTAGAATGAAATCTCAGGCCTCCTGAAACCAGTGGGAGGTCTGCCATTAACTTGAGAGAAGCCAAAATTTCACCTCAGTGTTAATAGTTTTAATGGAACATCTGAAAATATGTCTCTGTGCCAAAATAAAATACCATGGAGGATTATATGTATTTAAAAGATCCATGGAGTTTGTTCAAGAATGATTAAATGATTATGCTGAAGAAATTCTATTTATTTATGTATGGTCAGGTAGCCTTGTTCCCATTCATACCTCAAACTAATGAAAAACAAACTATATAAGCCAATGGTATATGCAGGGAAGTGTATTTGAGAGTCGCTGGCATCTGACATCAACTGGCAACATTTTTCAGTAGCCTTAAATATCAATAGACATGCCAAAATAATTTTCATTAATTTTCTCCTTCCCTGGTATACCATTTAGTTTATTATAGTGTTACTGCTTTTTTTTATTTCATTCATCTGGCAAAAACTCTGACATCAGCCCCATCAAGGGGGTTTTGTCATGTTCTAGAATGTTTTCATTGCTGTTTGGAGTATCTTTTAAATTACTACCTTCTGTTCAGATGTTCTTGTGACAAGCACATATTAAAGCAAGCACAACAAAGAAAACATACTGACTGAATAGGAAATGAGACAATAGTTTTGAGCGTGTTCTGGGCTATAACTATGTGCTGGTGAACTCTTTTACTGGAGCCAGGTTTAGTGAAATTGCAGCAGGAATGGGGCTGTCCTGGCGCCTACTCAGGCGTGGTACTGAAGACCAACTGGTAATTCTTTAGAGTACTTAAGTTTATATTCTTTTTCTTCTGTGTCATATTGAAGTAGCCACTTGAAGCAGAAGGAAGTCACATACTTCTCTAGCATCTCTATCTCTTGAACTTTTTACTTTAAATGTTGGACAAAAATACAGTAGCAAACAGCTAAGTGAAGATTAGATATGTATTATCATCATACTGTAAAAGTTTCATTCAATGAGTGAGTTACTGAACAATTTATTCCTGTTAATGAGTTCTTGGCAAAGTCAGAGGCTTTTTTTCAGCTCCTTATCTCACACTACTTTTCAGTTGTTAACAAAGCTACATGGATAGTCCTGTGTTTTTTCATTTTTATCCCCTCTGTCAGAGCCCAAGCGGTTCATTGTCACAAGCTGTATATGTTACAGCAGTCCACAAGGAAGACAGTCCTGTGTCTAATTAGTGAGTTCATTCAAAATTGATTCATGATGGTAAGAAATATTGTGTCAGTCTCTAAATATTTCTGAAATAATAGTCTTCAACCTTCAGTCTCTTACTGCTCAGGCAGCTGAAGTTAACTAAAGAGCTTGTCTTTGTTTTGCAGTGTAAGTGTGGATTATTGCCATGAATCATCTCTAAAACTGTTTGGGAACATGTTCATACTTTTCCCCTAAGAAAATGTCATTTTGGCAAAAATGAACGCTTTCTGGAAGAACATTTTCATCGGAAAAGTGTTTTGCAGATACGGACTGTAATTTCTGGCCAAATCTATTGAAGAAACTAGGCCTGGTTTAAACTAGGTAATTGTAAGACTCAAATGGTGTTGGAAAACATTAGACTCTTGCCTAACAGTGAACGTCTGGAGGGGTGGGCTAACTGCTATTGACCAGTGTCTTGTAGCTCTTATGTGCCACATTGTACAAATAGTCAGGTGTTCACTGGCCCAAAGTAACACAGTAGTGTCATGCAATGGCTCAGTAGTTCACTAGTCAGCAAAATTATGTGAATTTTAGTTTCAGACCCTTCTTGCTGTTTTCCTGTACTACTGTGCCTCTGGACTACAGTGGGGATGAATCCTGGACATGTTTAGAAGCAAAATAATATACATCCTATTTATATTTAAATATTTTAATAAATCCCAAATAGGTTATGAATGTTGCAGAATATTCCAAATGACAGAATATTAGGGACTGGATGAAGTTTGAAAAACTATTATTTGCTATTCATTTTTTGTAGTAGATGTCACATAAATCCCAAGCTGTGCTTTCTGCTTCCTGACTTACTGTCAGAATCTCTTTCAGCAGGAGAAACAACACCTGCACGTTCATTCTAAACTACATAAAGATTTGGGTATACCAGGCACCACGGAATATTTATCAGTAATCACTTAAGCACTAGAAATGTGACAAAACACCTTCAGATTGACCTTTCTAGTTTTACTCATGAATATATGAAGGAAGACTTGTCTGTATTATTCAACCAATTCCATCCACCTCCAGAAAGAAGGCTGTACTCTTTTAAACCAAGCATAGCGTAAGAACAGCATGTTGAGCTGCTGTTTCAACAAGGTAGCTAAAAGCTACTAAATGTCAACAATGATTTTTCAGCTCTAATATCCGGGTGTTTTTCACTAGCCAAAATCATCTGTATTTATCTGGGTAGAACTGATCCAAGTTCTACTGTCAGCCCCTTTCTGAGTAAGATTTGACTGCATGTGGGTCTCCTGAAGGAAATGTTAACTATACTGCAAGGGATATAAGGATTATCTTATTAATTATCAGTTTTCCTTATCCAGCTATATGATTAACAAAACCATAAAATTACTGACTTTTAACTAAGATTTTTTTTGAAAACCAATTTTTCTGTTCATCATACTGATGAGAAAAAAATATCAGCCTTCTGAAGGAAATAATATCTAAATCATTAAACATTGTGCTTGTAATATGCTATTTATTTTGTGGATTTTTTTGCTACTTTTTTTCTTTAAACTACTGTTAAATCAAGACTCTTCTTTCAATGGTAGGCTCTCTAGTAAGACTATTTCTCTTTTGTTTCTCTGTGCTTTTCTCTTGTAAACTAGTTTGCTGAAAGATGAACTGTATGATAACGGTTCTTTGTCCATAAAAGAGAATAGGAATAAAGTGAATTAAAATACATTGTTTATTAGCACAAAAGTGCACTGTATAAAAATACTTTCTATTTTGCCCCAAATATATTCATTTTTAACAAAATTAAGCATTTGTTTTTCAACGGCTATAGATTTCTTTGAAGAAAATATGCTTTCTGGAGAATTTTGGTATTTTTCATTGAAAAACACTGTTGAAAAAAATAAATTTAGCCATTTTCTAACAAAAATACTAGAATAACCTAAGTTTTTTCTAGTGGTTACTGCAATTTTTTCCCTTTCAAAATTGTATTTTCAAACTGAAATTTATTCAGTTAAGTTTGTTGAATCATGAATGAGCTTCATATCAAGCTTAAGCTAATGAATCTCAAAAACTAGTTGAACAGAAATATTATTTCTTTCTTAGTTGTGTGTAAGGTTCATCAGTAGCTAATATTTATTTTTGTGACTTTTTTATGCATTGTTGTCTGTGAATTCTCTTAAAATACACTCTAAGAATTACTAAGCACAGTTATGAGCAACTTGTACTGAAATTTTCACGTTATTATTGTATTACAGGTTAAACAATGTTCCACATGGCCTTGATCCTGCTTACATATTCTTTAATATGTCTAATATCCCCAAATTATTGAGGCTTACAAAAGGCATTTTCTCATCAGTCTAAATTTTCTCTTTTCTCCTTTTTCTTTTTTCTCTCTTGAAGTTACATCTTTCTGAGTAAAATAAAATGATTATCCTGAAAACACTTATGTTACAACCAAATAAATAAGATACCTATTCACTAGAGTAAATGAAGTTCCATAATGTTGATACAGGTCCCATTGTAAAAATGTAGTCTGCCCCAGTTTGTCTGTTGATTTTTATAGTTTTTAGTGTCTTTGTGACATAAAGGTTTGTATCTCAGTTGGGCTAAATTGCTAATGTTTTTCACTGTTTAATTAATTTTAATTAAAGTAAATACAGAATCATTATCTCATGAAACTACTATGATAAGGTCATATTTCCAAGGCGTTATGTGTATTTTATGCCTACTTACCTTCACAAGCAGTATTGCTTTATAATTGCCTTATTGTTTTTATACTTGGAGAAGAAAAAGTAGGAATCCAAAATAATGTTAAACCATCCTTTAAAAACTAGACCACGAAAATTGTTATGACTTGAGAAGTTATGACTTGAAAACTGATTTTAAATGTAAGTGATCTAGCAGGTGTGGCGAAACAGCCTCATAGCTACTGTAGCCAGGAAAACTGTATTTTCAGAAAACTTGGAACTTAGTCCTGCAGATCTTCATTGTAATAGTCAGAACATTAATTTCAGTGCTTCTATTTACAGCACTGCCACTTGCTTTAGAACATTTTTTGATGAAGTGGATTTTTTAAGTGAATGCAGTGCAGAGGATCAGGAGTAATGCAAACTATAACTTGTTTTCAGTGTGTGTAAAGTGGGGCAAAAATAAAATAAGGACACTGATAGACCTTTCAGCAACTAGGCTGTTGACCCTTATTTTGTAAACTTTATTTAGTCTGTACAGTGTCAAACACATGATCACTGTAAGTAATAATCCCTTCTGTTTGAATGTTCTTTCTACTGATGTTCTTATCAAAGTCTCTGTCAACTTTCTTCCTTGGAGTTCCAACTAACAAATCATTATTTAAACATAGTTGAAGATAACACTTGGCAGTGTGAAAGAATGGATCACTGCTGATTCCCAATGGAAAGCAGAAAAAGTGATACATAAATATGCAAACAGTTCCATAAAAAATATAACAAAAGTAAACTGGAGTTGTCAGGGCAACTCTTTTCCATTGAGACAGAGATGAAAGAGGAGAACAAGAAACATATGCCATAAAAGATACAAGACTTAAAGAAAGCACAAGAGATATGTAAGAATAGCATAACCAGTGTATTCTATTCAACTAATCAAGCAAATTAATGTTTCTTTGTTTCTTTATCCCTTAATAAAAATCTCTTTTGCGTTTGAGAGAAAATAGTTTTGCAAAACTGTTTCCCATCCAGCCAGAAACAAAGCCAACACAAAGCTTAAAACATGAAGTATACATGAAGGAAGTTTCATTTTTAGACATTCCAGCCAACATCCATCTTGCCAACGTTTTCCCTTCAGTCTTGCTCCGACTTTCCTCTTGCCTGGAAAGAAAAGCAGCATTCTCTGTTTTTTGCTCTGAATCATACTGTTACCAAGCATCTATCATAGAATTGAGGCACACTTTTAACACTGAGATGTCTCTCTAACTTGTTAGAAATGGTGATGAATCTGTACGTACTAAGTTGTAAAATCTAGGTTTTTATTCATTTCCAGTTTTCCTGAGTTTCATTTCAATGAACACATTACATATTAACCTCAAAATTTTAAACAAATCTTTCCAGTCTACTTACTAGTAAATAAGGCACAGTCTACTATTGTTACAAAGTACTGGTCCAGAGAAAACAGTAGTTTTGAAATAGGAATTGTTGTAACTTTCAATTTCAAATTAAAATTCTGGGGATAATTTAACTGTAGTTGAATCTTTATCAATATTGATATTTGTGTGTAAATGATATTCTTAGCCACATTATTCCTTGAGAAATAAAATTCTCTTTTCTCTAACATATATATAACATTTTAAAATTACACAGTTAATTAGAATAAGAAACTAGGTAGTACTGTGAACTTGAAAATTATAGAGGGAACTGCATGGTTAAAAATTCAGCTTTTACTCTCAGACATTCATTGAAAACACAGTTTTGATATTTTATAATTTATAATCCTAATTTTTAAGAGCCCAGATTAGTACGGAAACGTATATACAAATAATTAAAGATTCATAATACAATGGTGACATGAATTAATTAGATATTTACCATAGCTAAGATGAGATAGTCAAGTGAGTTTCTAGTCAAGATCTTTTTTTCCGTAAATGTTTCAAGTGTAACCTAGGCCATTCATACTGTTTATTTAATGCAAAAAATCAATATGCATTATTTTGCAGAAATTGAGCAACTATTTTGTTATCAATTCTCCAAATATTTTAAGAGCAGCAGAAGAACCTTCATACATCATACATGCATCAGATACAGATGATAGCATTATTTGCCATTCACAGTAAAGCAGATCACATCATACATTGTTTATTTAAGTATGTGGCATTTTGTTAGCTGGTGTCATTCAAGTGAGGTAACTGTGAATTGCAGTGGAATTGCAAATACTTGTGGTACAAGAGGTAAAATATACACAAAGAAATTTTTTCCACAGATCATAAGACACTTGTCCCAGAGCAGAGGAGAACTTACTGTGGCTGAAGCATTTCCCTTGGGTAATGGGTAAAATTCCCTTGGGTCTGCGGTAAAAATCTGTTCTCCCTTGCAGTAGAATAGAGGCCATTCAAGCAGTATTCCCTCTCTCAGTAGCTCGGATGACTTCTGCTCGACACAGGAGCTGTTCTGAATTCCATTCCAATTCTTCCCATGCTCCATTTGAACATATATATTTAACTTGTCTGACATAGTCTTTGTACTAGGACTCTGGATTTAAAAGACAAATAGTTGTGATATGTACATCTAAATAGTCCAATGTTTTTGTGTAGGTAATCTGTAGACTCTGTATTTTATAAAAGGAGATTAATAATGATACCCGATGAATACATTAAAGAGGAAGAAGTGGCCAAACACTACTACAGTGGGGGCCAGGCATACAAATAATTTATGCATACATATACATATATATAAATTATATACATATATATCTTTTCCTGTTTTTTTTTTTTTTATTTCCAGACTTACTTGGTGAGAGACTGGGGAGATTGAATTTAGATTAATAGCACTAGTGACATGTTAATCTCAGTAAAACTTCAGTGCTCTTATTAGTAGAATAATAAAAAGTCATAAACTGTTGACCTCCTCTAGACTCCTTTTTTTTTTTTTTACTGTCAAAAAGCTTGAGAGAAATGCCAGAAACCAAGAATTCATAATCCTGTGCTCAAGTATTGAAAAGTGTAATGGTACTGTTGGAACAGGAATAAGACAGAAATAGAAGTTACATAAACAACACGGTTGACCTCTTTTTATCAGAGTTTACTAGAACAAATACTGTGCCTGAGAAAAGAACAGATAAAGTCAAAATATGACCAAAATAAAGTTATCATGAAACAATGTTTCAGTTAGAAGATACCTGGAGATAGATGTATAGCGGGGTTTTCACTCAGCTAGGTTTCTCAAAAGTACTTTAGTGATAGTGTACCCCACTTTAGGCACTTAGCTACCCATTTAGGCAGCAGTGATATCGCTATCTGCCCCCTTTCTCCAAAGGCAGGTACATTCTCCCTGCTTCTGAGGGTCTGCCTGGCAGTTTATGTTCACCACATCGCTGATTCCAGCCCTCTCTTATCTGAGAGAGCCTTAGCCGCAGCGGAGGCCCTGAGGAGGACTCCCAGCCTGGGCACCTCCTTCCTTCCTCAGCACACGCAGTTCCACGGGCGTGCGCAGACCACAGGTATGAAAACAGGGATCAGAACAAAATCTCTGCAGGCCTCGCTCAACTCTCTAAACCAAATAGTGTAAATATCAGCCACGTTAGAAGTTTTGAACACTAGTAAGACTCATAGTAAAGACACTTTCATGAATGACCTAAGATGAACTCTGTGTGCCAGATTAGGGGTGGATGCAAAGCTATGTCCTGAGGGTTTTAAACTAACGTTTAGGCAGTGGGCAATTTATTACACAAGAGCTGTATGGTCTGCTTGTTGCTTCTGCTCTGGGTCTCCCCTGCTGCAGACACAAGTGAGGAAAACTGGAATTTATCATCTTACTCCTGGAAAGGGAGCATGCAGGTTGAACATTGCATCCCCTCCAGGCTAGCTTAAGAGACCGCCCATTCAGATATTTTTGATAATCGTTCTTAATGCATCTAATTCTGTAAAATATGGCAGACAAATGGGAGACCATCTTCACGAGGTGAAAGATTGACACATCTGTATTTGTGGACAACTTGTAAAAGTATTTGAATAACCTTTTGGATCAAAATGTTACAATTCATGCCAATCAGTTTTGAAAAACAAATCTCTAAAATAAAATATGGGACAACATGGGAAAATATTAATTGAATGTGTAGCTCATGAACTGATATGTTAGCTAATATCTTCTAATGCAAGTCTCTGTTGATGATTGTTGAAGAGATAAGGAACTTGTTTTCAGGTCTTTGTTTTATTCCTAATATTGCCTTGAAAAGCCATAGGAGTGGTTCAGGTGCCTAAAGAGAGGCATCTGCTGTTGCCAATATCATCCTTGCCCTTAAGACTGTCACCAATTAGCTGTAGTCTTAGTATCAAATTTACTGCAATTTTCTGAAGTGAATAACATCAGCTTTAATATTTTCTTCGAATACATCAGTGTTGGTTGCATGACACTCCCTATCTGGAAATACTTCTCCTTTGATCCTCTTTGTTGTGAGCCTAATAGACAAAGTATATTCTTTTCTAAAATTATAAATGTTGCAAATCTTTTCCTTCCTACTTTTATATTCTACATTTCTATTTTCCCTTTTGTTTTGAAGTTTGAGCACTGTAGACCAAGAACCATTTTCTTCATTGCTTTTCTGTCTTGCATAATGGAGCCTTTGATAATAAATAAGGATTTTGGTGTCTGAATAATGACAAATAACCAGGTTAACTATCCCTAACTAACTATCCCTAATTAACTAACACACATATTTTTGCTATGATGAAGATTTTCTTAAATACTGAAGACTTCATATCGTTAAGCACATTCTGAAGATATTTTAAACAAGGATTCCGATTGCCGCCAATTGAAAAGAAAAACAATCATCATATGGAGGCAAACAACCACACCTAGCATCAACATTTATCTGCATTCTTCTGAGGGACTGGCGCATAGTGAAGTTTGAAGCTACTGAAATTATATTTCCAGCTATGTAGTTCACTCTGAGGTTGTTTTCTACCTAACACCATTCTTATTTTACCCTCCCTGCTTCTGGAGGGAGAAAGATCGCAGCTTCTGTAGTAGCTGACAGAAACTGCAGTTTTCAGTTACTTCTCTTGGACATTACCAGTAACCGGTAACCACTGATGATATAAAACGTCAAGCTAAGATTGTGGTGTGAGAGGTTTTTGAGTTTAGGAAAGAATTATGGCCAGAAGGCTTCAGGGAAATTTTGGCTGAAGTACTGAAAAAGTCTGGTTTAGCGTTTACTACCCCGACAGAAAGCACAAAATGAATAAAAACTGTCACGCTGCGTAAATAATGTAAAAGTGCTGCATATCTCTGCCATTAATGTTTGTGTCATTTCTGGCATTGTCTGAGTCTAACAACATGCAGCATACTTTCTAGAACAGACTGAAGTTTAATATGTCTGCATTTCCCAGCTGATAACCAAATTCCATCTGAGTGTACTGGTAAGAGTCAGATATGGATGTGACAGGAAATTATTTAGTTGTCCCTGAAAAGATCTTATTTTGGAAGCAATTAATGCTTTGAAAGGAACATGAAGCAGCCTAGAGACTGCAGGGAAAGACTCCTGTCTTACTTGAAGTCATGAAATATTTAGATACTTAGATGTGCTAAGTATAGTGTTTAGGGCTGCACTATCTACCTTAATATCATTTGCTGAATTTTGAATCACAGACTTAATTTTACCCTTTTTTCCCCTAATTAAAACAGAATAGTCATCCTTTCATGAAAAAAGGGAAAAATGCAAAATATGAATTTTTGTTGTCTGAAGACCAGTTTGAAGAGCAGATAGGGCATGGGGAATCTCAGGGGTTGCTACATTAACAATTCAAAAATATATTTAAATTGTAAATGAATCTTATGAAAAAAATACTTTGGTGGCTGTCACCTCAACATCAAAACATGATTTCAGCTTAATTTAAAACATGTTAGTGTATCGAAAGCAAGCATTATTCCAATACATTTCTTATGTTGTTACAGAGAACATGGACGTAACATTTTAATAGTATATCGCACGTCATAATGAATTTGTGATATTTGCTAGAGATATTTTCATGTCCAGCCCAGGTTTTATTACTAATGTACAAATAATGAGAAGTTATGTTGGCTAATCTCAGAAGCTGTGTTCCAAATTCAGGTGCCTTTGGAAACAGAATTATTTTCCATTTTTTGGTTTAGTTGTATTTTTGCTAGACTATTATTTTCCTTGGAAAATGCTCATAGATTATCACACTGACTGAAAAATACACCCACACACTGCTGTTGTTTGGCACGTTGAGTCTGAGACCTGCTTTCTGCCTAAGAGAAAAACAGCATATGAAACACTCAGAAAGGAACGTGTAGACGTTAAAACCTCTATAGAAACAACTTTAGAGCAAATACTTTAAATTAGCTGAGATTAACAGCTATTTACTGAGTGTTTGAGATTAACAGCTATTTACTGTGTTCATTTATCTACAAAATCTCTCAGTATTTGCAGAATCAAATTGACTACTGCAAATTGCTGCCAAAAAGTATTCAAGGCAGAAGTTTGTTTGATAATAAAATCAGGAAGTGACGTTAAAACTTTAAACATGCAAATACTGAGACAAGTAGTTTTATTAGCAAAATTTATATTGCCAACCCTCATTAATAGGAGAAGTAAAGTGAAGAAATGATTTTAAAAGGTCTAAATTTCATATATAACTCTGATGTCTCCTAATCAGTGCATCATTGAATATTTTCTCCACTAGAATTCTCAAAAACATTTCAAAAATGGATTACAAATCTACAATTAGAATCCTACTCTTTATCTGATACAATGAAGAATAATTAAAATATAAATTATATTGGCCTATTTGCCAAAAAGAATGTTAACCGTATGCATGAATTTTTGAAACTGAAATTACAAAAGACTAGAACTGTGTAATTGCTCCTCCTTTTCTACCTTGAGATGAGTTATTGTATTATTGTATTATTATATTATGCTAGTCATCACATTTTCTAACCTTTATTTAAAGTAAATGCCTCCCCCAGGAGGATTTTCTTAGGTGGCAGGTATAGTGGTGTTTTTCTTAGGAAAGCTAAATCTTCAGGTCATCTTGCAAATTCCAGTCTTTTCACAGGTAAGAATAAGAGTAGATTCAACACTTAAACATCTCAGAAAAAGTACATTGTTGTTTCCAGTTTGTAAAGCTATATTGAATGTGGAATTGCTGATATGTGGACTTAAGCAGTTTTTTTATTTCTTTCAGAAAATGGTATTAAATATGAACACTTCATTAAAACTAAGGCTAGGATACTTTAGGAGTGAAGAGTATATTGCCACCACTTAAAATTAACTGCATTTTATGAGATACAAAATATAACCTGAAGATTTTTAGACATTTTAAAACCACTACAGTCTTTCATCTAAATATACATTACATTCAAATTATCAATTTACTGTTTTTTTATAGATGTTTTAAGCATAGAATTAAGCTTATATACTTTTTATCAAATAAAAGGGTATTCCTTATCTTTGTGTAACACATATGAAATTATTTCTCCTAGTTTCTAGTAACTGTGTCATAGAAGATTCACAAATTTAGGGAGATTGGGATGTTGTCTTATGTCAACAGCTTTGGCTTAACGACACAAGACAGTTCTGAGTGCTATAAAATTTGTGGGAGTTCTAATTAGCCCTTTCTCATGTTCTTAATAAATTTTTGATGACACATAGTATTTCATGAATAACAAAGTAGTACTAGCATAATATCAAGATATAGCAGTACAGTTAGTCATTAAATTGAAGCAATCATTTTAAGTACACATCATCAGGAATTATCTGTTTTTCTTCCTAGGGAATACTGCTTTCATCAGTTTATCTGACACAGAAATACTGTGTCAAAATAGGAATGCATAGTTTCCAATGTACACAAAAGTGCTTGGTTTACATATAATTTGTCAATGTATATTAATTAAGATTTTATTACAGTTTAAAAATGATTCTACACAAATCTCAGGTGCAGTCTGGTTTGCATTTCACCCATGCAGGTTCACCTATAGCCAAAGTGTAACTTGCTGTGCTGCATCAACCAGAAAGGACGGTGTGTATGCTTCTGTTTTAACAGATATCTTGAGATGGGCTATTATATAATGCTGGTCATAACAAAGACATTCTAACTTCCACTTTTTCTAACTGACTTTGATTCTGTTTCCTCCTTTACTGTCTACTATTTCATCTAGTAAAATCAGGATTGCCTTAGTGAGAGTAGAATTTGACCTACATAGTTGGGTTTTTTTCCCTACATTTTTGAAATTTTGGTCCCCGTCTCATAAACAACAAAAAATCTCTAGGGAGTATTCATGTAGATAGAAACATTTAGATAGGAAAGTTTCATAAGTCATCCATCGTCAGTCCATATTTTAAACTTTGGTCAGTCCAGATACCCATTCTCACTTAGATAAATTGTTCTTTTCCTGGAAAAATAAATTTAAAATTATGGTAAGCATAACATACAATTATTATCTTTAAAACGTACAGACCTTTATGAGAAATAGTGGTCCAAGAAATTATATGTCATCAAATTACTAAGGACATTAAACATCTGTATTAGTTATATAAAGTTTATCAAAAGCAGTCTCTAAATATAGAAATGGTAACAGATCAAATTCAGGAAAATATGCTGATTTCTTAGCAGTATTTTTGGTAGAAAATACAAAGTTCATAGTACTGTAAAATAATTGTGCAGCTGATCTAAATCTACACTAGAAAAACTCAAGTCATTCTTCAAATCTGTTTACCATAATAAAGAGCAATATATCTGGTTACAGTGTAAATATGTTCTTTTGAATTATGTTATAACAAAAAATGGTGCTAATATACTTGACTACGTTACATGCTCTTACAGTTCTTACTTGATGTCAAACAATTGCAGAAGTTTTTTAATGGTTTTGCATCAAAATGACAAAAATATCAATAGGCAACTACGGTTTGCATTCTCCATGTTCAAGATGACGTGGATCTGAGATAAGGAGTTACTTGTTCTTAAACCCATAAACTAATGTGACTGAGATTTGGGCTGAGGTAATTTCAGAGTAGAAAATAAATTATCTTTCTGAAACAGTCATTATGGAGTATTTTGTGAATATTAATGAGAAAAATTAGTTGTTAAGAGTTAAAGAGAATGCAACCTTCCTTTTAGTTCGATTAAGTTTGCTAAAAAACAGTACACGTGTGAAGTGTTCCCACCGAAGTAGAAATGATGTGCAGAAAATTTTAAAGCCCATCTCCAGAATGAGAAGTTAAGATATTTAGACACATCATTGTCATTTAAAAGCCTAGATAGGATTTAGGTGCACAAGTAATTCTAAAGTAATTCTAAGGACTGGGAATTCTTCTGTGGAAATAAGTGATAAGTCCAAAATTTAAATATATATATGTATGTATGTATGTATTTTTTAAATTAAAAGATTAATATTCCTTGTCATTTTAAATTAAATGAATCTTTATTTTGCTTGGGTGTGGCGAGGGGGGCTTGGTAAGACTTTGGGTACTAAAAAAGCAAGAAATATATTAGGATTAAGATAAAATTAGTCCATATCCTTTGGAAGTAAACATAGAGCTTGTTTTTTTCCCTTCATTCCTCCATCTCTTTTTACAGTTTATTAGTACACTGCATTCCTGGTGTTTATTGAACTGAAACGAATTTTAGTCCTGGAGCTTACAGAACTTTCTACTACTCCAGAATGTTTCCTTTTCTCATGATGAAGAAATATATCCTTACCCATCTATCAAAGGCCACTCTGTTTTCCATCAGTACACTGAGTTTAGCTGACTGCTCCTTTTTTCATGTGTGAAGCACACATTGCTCGTAGTGCCTGTTTTTCTTTTATCCCAGTCCCCACAGAATAGGAAGATATTTGTTCACATTACTTGTATTTTAAATTAGGAACATGAAATTTAGATTTTGAAAGATGTTTGAAAAGTCAGAAGTGCTGTGACTAGAAGGAATTCAAACTCCACGAAGCCCTGACGTGAAACATTGCACTCATTGTTACGGGATAAGGTCAGTAGTTCAGATGGCATCTATATTACAGATAGTTCCCAAAAGGAAACTAAAGGAGTGCTGATAACATATATTTTAAAGCACCTTTCTATGCGCTTAGCTATACATTATTCATAGAAGTGTGATGGCCTTGTGGCAAAGAGACAATGAAGGGGGTGTTTTATAGAACAGCCTTATCACAACCTGTATTTAACAGGAGGAAGAAAATGCTTTGTGTCTAGATTTCATAGTTTGTACTATTCATTTTGGCCTATTTTTAAGGAGAGAGGTTGTTAGTGGAGGGGTACTTACTTTTAATGGATGGGATACTACCACTAGAGGATGGGCGCTTACTGGAAAAAACACAAGTGTTGTGATTTAATTCTGTGTCACAGCCAGTGGAGTCCTAACAACAAGAGTGTATGTAATATCACTTCATGCTTGAACTGAAAACTTGATTTGCTCATATTCTTAAATAATAAAATTCATTAATGATCTCTTGATTGGCCTTAGTGGCCTTTCTTCTCAGATGAGTACACACTCCACTAAAAAGTATAAGATCAGCCTAAATCTTGGACCAACACAGAATATGCAAATTCCTTGTTATAAAATGTTTAATGAACTCTGTGATATCTGTGCTAGGTTAAATACTCTCATTTATATTGCTAGGAAAGTATTTTGAACATCCAAAATATATCTCGTATTTCGATAATTTATATTGCATACATGCTTAAGACAAGCAATTTTTGCAGATTTGGAGTGTTCAGCATGTGATGATTTCAGCATGTCTGATAAAAATGTCTCTGTTATTAGGAGCAGTAGGGTAAAGGAACAAATTTGCTAAGAGATTGAAGCAACCTACTTACATGTTTGTTTAACTTTGTGGCTTGGCAACACACATCGCAGCCAGGTCTCCTTGATGTGGAATGTAGTGATACATCTTGTTGTCACTTTGCTGAGTATCAGCATTTCCTCCTCTTGGGGAAAATGTCGGCATTGCTTAGGATTTTTGTCAAGCAGTAAAAAAATTATTGTTGATATCACATTACAAAATAGCAATTATTTTTACCAAAGCTGTAATTTACATTGTTTTAACAAATAAAATTATGCAGATATGTAGTTGAAATGTGTTAGTTGGAAACTATGACTAAGCTAATTTTAGCAACTACTGAAAAAATTCTTATTAATTACTACAAAGGTCCAAGCTGTCAGATACCATAAGCATGAGATTAATGTCACCATGTTCCCAGATTACTGTAAATGGAAAGATTATCCCTTGCATTCTTTAAAATGCCACTACAAAAATTTAACTCCACTAGCTGCACACAAGCTTTTTTCAGGCATAGATTCAAATTATTCTTTCTGTATAATAATCATAGAATTGTTTTACTGATAGAATACATTCTTGGTAACTTATCAAACCTCAGTTTCCCTTTATCTTTTTCTTTTCTTTTCTAAGTGAATGATACAGAATGAACTGCAACCAAAAACTACTTGCAGTAGCTAACAGGGTTTTTGAGCAATGATAGCATGTGATGTCCTTTGTCTTAAGATTTCTGAAATGTGTCTTGCTACAAAACACTTTTTTTTTTAAATTTATATGTGGCTTGAAACGTTCAGTAGAACATCCTTACTGCATCAGCAGCAGAGTTATGAGTTTGGAGCTAAATCCATACAGAATTTGAGCATTGCATCTCTTCCTATCAGAGCATCCAGCCGTTACAGAATCTGAGTTACACATCCAATCTGCCTACACAATGTGGAGGCCTAAGGGTATAAGTATAGGTACGTGGTTGAATGAAGTTGGGAAGACACTCTATCGTATCTTAATTTAGCTATGATGATCAATAGTAATAGCAAAGAGACAGAGATATAGGCTTTAGCCTGAGCTAGCTAGCCTGAGCCAGCATACACTCTTTGGAGCCTTAATAAAGCCTCTCTCTGGAGCCTTTGGAGCTGTTTCCTTGCATGTCCTAAAGTGTGAGTGCTTGGGGTTTGTATTTGTGGCTTTCTGACTCAGGTGTGCCAGTATGTGTCAGACTTGACGTTGTCGTGCCATAAGGCAGGACTCCTTACAGCAAACGTTCTGAGTAGGGGACTATGTAACCTAGAAGGCGAATGCCAAAGGCTGCGCCTTTACTGAGCGTAGGCCTGACTTTGGGACTGAGAGAGAATTGCATGCGAGGTGCACATCCACACCCAAACCTCTTTGTAAGACTAAATCTCTGTTGATATGATGACACCATGGACACCATGCCACAAGCTAGAAGCCAAAAGGAGAAGTAGAATATTTATTCCGGTGTAGTAGTTCACCTGGAAAACAAAGCTGACAGCTTGACAGCTACAGAACACTGTAGCTGAAACTCATGAAGGAGTTAAATTGGAGTCACCTGTTTGTTTTCTGCTCGTTTAGGACTCTGGCCAGCAGAGGTCATCCTGCATCAGTAGGATTTCATAGCCACATTTCTCTGGTGATTTTTCAATTAAAACTGCAAGAAGTTTGTGAGAAAAAAGGGTGAGAGAGTATAGAGAGAGTACAGAAGTGAGAATGTGAGCTGATATAGAAGAAGGAGAAAGAGGCATCAGTGACCAGTCAAGTGGTGAACAGGGGAGATTCGCCTGGCTCTCTTTAGGGCAGCAACATTAAGACTCAAATATTAAGGCTGTTGCATATGGGCAGAAATGACTTTGGTTTGCTTGTGCTATTGAATTTGAAAGTATATGTGTTCATCAGTCAAATCTAAATCTTGCTCATGTTAGTGCTGTATCATCTCTAAAGACTCACAATGTTAATTTGAACATAAGTAATAGTAAGTTTTCTTGTGATTAACTTCACAAATTCACCAGCCTGAGCTTGGACTGCAGGACGAGTCTACTCAGTTTTCAGCCACAGAAAAGTCACACTCCAGCAGAGCAGCCCAGTAGCTATAGGCTGTAGGCAAGACTGTTTTGTTTGTTAGAACTCATTCCATATCTAGGAGAGGAAGTAAACTACTTTTCTTGACCAATTTATAATAAATTATGTCTTACAGTGTTTGTTAAGTGTAAAGATTTTCTTGTATTTCATGCCTTCTCTAGCTGCTAACAGTTAATGCAGTTTTTGCTGTCTACCTTTGGTGACCATCAGGATTTGGTCACCATCAATACTTATTGGCTACAAGTATTTATTGTATCTGAAGTATTTCTGCTTGGATTTTAATTAATATATACAATAATTATACTTGAGATTTATTCTGATGTTAACTGATTGAAGAACAATCAATATCAAGGTATTCTGATGAGGATTTTTTATCTGTTTTTATCCCTTTTATCTGCTTCCTCTCTTGACCCTGGGAATCCCTAAGCACCAATTGTTACTTTCTTTTTTTTATCTATGGTCTTAAATATAGTTTATTTAAGGAAGTTTAACTTGCAGGACTATTAACTTCAGTAAGTTTGGATCAACCTATAAAATATTTATATAACTAGTGTCGGTCATTTAGCAGCTAAGTCTTAAAGAAATACTTACGTTCTGTGTATATGTAAATACCTGCAATGTAAGCAAGAGACTGTCATTGAGTGCTATGGTCTTCACAGCAGATTTACTGAGCAAGACTCCTACAGGAGAGGTATCTTTTCCTACTGTTTATGAAAGACACCCACAAAGGATCTGTAAGTCCATCTCTCTTTTTTGAACATTATGTAATATTAAGTGATGCTTTCTCATAATCTGATACATAGCTGTGCTTCTTGACAAAGCATCTTATTACATGAAATGAAAATACACAAGCATACATTTAAAGAAAATGTATCTGTAGTTGGAAAAGCACAATTAATTCAACAAATTCTTAAAATTTGTTCCACATTCCGTATACATCTAAACATATGATGATATGCATATTTTTTTCTGACAAAGTTTGAATTCAACAGGGAGCATACTACTCGTTAGAGTTTTCTGCTATCATTGTTCAGCATAATGAACATATATAATATAGTCAAGAGAATCATAAACAAAAACTAATAAATTGTAAACTGCATTGCTTGTTTTCATCCTGCTGGAGAGGAAAGCATCTGAGTGTGCTTGGAATGTGCGGGGATGAGGCTTGTTAGTCGTTTCTGTGATGGGCCGGCCTTGTGGCATCCTGCGTTTCAAGATTAAAATAGCAGGAGTCTGCTTGGTTTCATTTTTAGTACAATACAGAAGTATAACATTATCTAAATAAAACATAATAAATTGGTTTAAAACTAAACTTTCACATACAAATGATATACATATTGGAGAAGAGCAAACAAAAGAAAAGGGTCCTGAACGTGGAGAATAACCTCACTAATTGTATTTTATGGAAGTGTTTTGATTTATATTCTGTGTACTAGGTCATACCATAAATTTCTAGTTTGTTTTTCAAAGACACTACGGAAATATCTTTTCCTTTACTCAGCCTAGTAATGCTGAGGATGTGCTAAGAATCTGAAATACATTTATTTCTACGTATAGCAGAGCATATCAGACAGAGCCCTGTTCACAGTGTGACTTTGAAGTAGATCTGAAATGAAAATAATGTTTTTGTTGTTATTGTGGTGAGTTCTAAATATAGAAAAATTAATTTTTCACTTGCATGACTCTTTAGGATTTCCTCCTTGAAAAACAGACTTGTTGTTGTAGCCTGAAACATCATTTCTTCAGAGATTCAGTGTGGTCTTTACTACCACAAGAAATTGTAAGGGATTGGAGGATAATTGGTAAATTGTTTTGAAAGGTACGAGCAGTACCATTGTATCTGTTTGACCTACCACAGTTTTTAGTGTTATTAGTTGTTAATGATTCCAAAGCAATCGGGTATAAATAAGGGGGCAAAAGGACAGGCTTCTCTGGCACTTCTGGTAGATTACGTAGCTGTAAAGACATTCCATTAAAGATTGCTGATAATATATAGGAGACACATAAAAATTCCTGCTTTGGTTAGCAAGAGAACTAGAGATGCTTGCTTACAGGAAAACTCGATTAACTCAGCCTATATTTTCAGTAAGGACTAAAGCCAGCAATGTTTCTATTGCATTAAAATGCCTGCTGGTCGGCTGTCTTCACTTAAAAAGACAGCACATTGCCCAACAGTTACCACATAGTGGGTTTTAAGATAATGCCTTTTACCCTTTTATTATTTCAGATGCCAATGAGTACTATCTTAGTAAACAAAGACTTCTAATGTTCAATGGAACCATCCAAATACTTAAGTGATCAAAAAATCTAATTCTGTTTTCTTATTTTAATGGGGACTTTTAGTGGTATTCATGTGGTACAAATATATTAGCACCTAGGAAAATTCTCTAGCAGCTTTATATTTGGAAAAGAAGTCCTATTTTTAAAGTGGGAAGAAAAATTCTAAATTATAGAACGTAATTGTCCACATCAAAAACCAACAAAACCTGTCCTGTAGAGTCACAGCAAATTTAGAGGTAAAGACTTTAGCAGTCACATCATCTGGCCAAAATTTACACCTGGCCAAAATACTACAACAAAGATTGTAGAATATTTTAGTAAAAGGCTACTTACATTTATGTGCTTTCATGTAATATACTTTTAAGATAGCAAAAAGATGAATTATAAATGCTAACATAAAACACTGCTTTTGTATTTCCAGATATAGTAAAAGCAGTTCATATAAAATATTTTTTTATTTTGAGATCAGTTTCTCTAAAGTACACAATATGAGGGAAGAATCACAAACCAAATATAAAGCATTCGGAAGTCCAAATTAACATCAGTATAATGTGACAATTATTAAATTAGAAGGTAAAATGTTACTTTGTGGAACCACAACCGCATGACTCATGTCTGTTGTAGCTCCTTATTAAGAAGGTTGGCCCTGTGGTTATGGCAGAGAACTGTGACTTGGCAAATGCACATTAAATTTCTGGTTCTACCAGATTTCCTGTGCAATCCCTAGAAAACAAGGCTACATTAAACAAACCAACCTGATGTGACAGTACCGAGCAGCTCAGTGCATAACTCTTAGTACAACCTCTCAGAATAACATCCAGATTCTTTTTCAGTGTGTAGGAAATGATCAACCACACTTTGAGCAGAGAACCACTTCCTGGCAGCCCAACAAATCCTGAAAACAGGAGTGTGGTTTGAATCAAATCCTTATCCAGTATTTAGGTGCTCCGTGCTGCAGAGGGGTGCCCCCTCCCATTCAAGGTTCACAGCCCAAACCCTGCTCTTGAGATAGCAGCCTGTATTCTTTCTTTCAAAACATGTCTAGAAGGGGTGACAGTGACGACCTCTCACTCTTGCTTTTATACAGTACTTTACTGGCAAAAGCACTTTCCCAAGATAAGAGAATTGGTGGATTCAGTACCCCATTCTGAGTGAGAAAACTGCAGCTAAGCTCTTCCAGCCTTTTAATCTGTACCCTCATCGCCAACCTATAGGACATGATGTGATAAAAACTGTTTCTAACCCCCTTATTTACACTAATCTGTTATGGGAAGCCAGTAAAATTAACTAGATCAGGGAGAATGCAGTGAGAGTAAGCAGGCCATGTACCCTGGTGATAACGATCTTCAGCCAAAGATGGCAAAATAATAGAAGTCATTTTACTAAAACTTGATCCCTACTGCTGAGATCAGTGGAAGAGTTTTCCTTCTCCAATTCCTTTTAAGCTGATCGTATTTGACAACAAATTCTGCTATGGTTGACATGAATGGAGATGAGTTTTCACAGACTTGGCTTTTGCAGAGTCACAGGTACCTATATAAAATATTAGTTGAAATAACAGATAAAAACTAGATTTATGATACCTCTTGAAAAGAAGTACAAGAAGTGTGCACATTGACAAAAAACCTAAGGATGACTTACTAGATTACAGTAGAGTCACAAACACCATATCTCCCCTTAAAATCTACTGCTTGCATACTAAATGCATACTTTTTAAATTCACGTCACATTCAAAATATTACAAAAAAAAAAAACCTGACAAATAATACTATGTAATTTGTTGACTCTTCATGGCATTTTTCACCTTCACATGCAGTTGTTCTGTATCATATTTGAAAACTGAGCACCAAAGGTTCTTGTAAAGCTTGAAGGTTAATGGCAGAGTCTGCCCCCTGACTATCGGAAGCTGTCAATGTAATTTAAACTGACAGATGTGCTTTTACAGCTGGAGTAGTACTGAAGATCTTTAAGTTTCAGTCTTTGGGGAGAAACTAGTGGACAAAATAGCAAGAGATGACACTGAGTAATTTTTCTAGAAGACATTGATCAAAGTTTGGAATGTGTGCTGTTCTGAGAAGCCCCAAGAATTCACAGGACTTTCTCCAAAACAGCATTTTCTGATGACTGAAACCTCAGTGGTACCCAAAGGAATACATTAGTAATGTGGATCCTTATGGCAATACATGCTTTCATACAAACAATTGGTATTAGTTTGACAACTTTGATGTATTGGACAAATCCACTGAAAAAATATCTTGTCCATAGACAGCTTTTCTTTTTAATTATTTTTTGGAATAATAAACATAAAAATAAAAAATATATATTACATATTATGTATGGTAATAGAATACTAAGGACTATATAAGTCTGAGTGGACAGAATTTGAAATTTAAAAAAAATGCTAGACAAGGCATTTTTCCCTAGAAGTTTCTTTCCACAGAAGGAGAAAACTGGTTTCTGCAAGGCTGTCTAATTTGTAGTTTACCTGAGAATCCTAAGATTAATTTTATCTGATAATGGCTTACATGAAATCAGGAAGTTTTAAGCTACTTTTAGCAAGGGATTTCCCACATTTATGGAAGAAATTATACAACATATTATGTTCTTGGTGCGTCTCTTGCTTCAAAATTATTCCCATCATAAAGACTGAAGCATTGCCCATTTGAGCTTTGTAGACATCTCTTGCAATACAGAAATTTTGTATAACTGAGGCTATTCTAAGAGAATCAATACATTACTATTATAAAACTTGCTTGATTCGAGAGTCATTTCCTCATTCTTTGTAGAAAGTGAGGAAAGTGGTACAAAAAGTGCTACTGTTGATCTGTAAGGGTTCGCACTGAATTCCCCCGAGATAATACACAGATAGCATCTAAAAGTTTGTTTGGAGTAGAACGGCACTGAGGTCACTGTTCAAGACAACAAACTGTCTGCTGCATTCTCTGACCCTGAAAGGTTAGAGTTTAGGAATTTCCTGGAGAGATTCTGTTTGGTCTAACATTTTTATGAAAGTATCAAGGGGATAGTTAAGAGCAATAGTAAGGTTATTTTCTCCAGAGCTGTAAAACTCTTTTATCTTGCCAAAAATACTTTCAGGGAGATGCCTGGTAAGTTTGTGTGAATGCAGAGGAAAAGGCAGAAAAACAAAATTTGTTTTTCTTCAGGGATCTAAGACAAATGAGTTTTTAAATAGTTTTATAGTGTAACATGCACATTATGTTAGAAAATGATATAATAGCAATGAACTTCTTAAGTAGTATAGCAATCTTTTGAATACATTTCTTTCCACATTAAAAAAAAAATTTCACATTGCATTCCTTGGAGAAGACTTTAAAGAAGAAAGTAAAGAAAGAAAACAAATAGCAACTTTTAAATTCATACAATTTGCTAATAACATTTTCTCAGAAAACAGCTGGGCACAGCTGACTGTACATTTAAAGACCGAACTGTATTCATGATAACCAGTAGGAAGTCACAGGGGAATTACTTTTTTCATAAGTGTATTTGTTCAGTTTAGGATGTTAGCTCATTGAAACATTTCTAGGAAAAATATCAGAGCAAAAGTTGACAAGGTAGGCCAGACCTTCGAAGGAGGAGAATGACCAGATCAAATATGAATATGATGCCTTAAAATCCATAATGTGACTGCTAAAATCAGTATCTTTGAAAGTTGCTCGGCCAGAGTTTCAGGGTGAGATGATCTGGTGGCTCACACTGGTCAACAAGATAGACTTTCAAAGAGCAAGTTAAACATGGCTTCTTTAATGAGCATTGCTATCCAGAGTATCCTAAAATAATATTGTAAGTTTAGGTGCTAAATCCAAGTTCTGTGTCATACTTATGTTGATTCTGAATATTATCACAAGCCCTTTAAGTTCCCCAGCTCCTTCCTCTTCAATTCACTCAGACATTGGCAGCTTGAATAAATATTCACATTTAACACTCAGGTTTTAATTACATTTCAGCTTTCTTCTCTGAGTACTTAGTCCTTAGACCATCTCTAAGTATATGCTTATGTTTGAACCATATGTAATTCTTCTTATTTACTATCCTGCTTCTGTGTTACACTCATTCCATCAATCAATTTCTTTCTTCACTTTTTTTCACATATTACACTTTTTATTTAGAGTGCCATTAGAGGCTATTTCTATATTTGGAATACCTTCTCCATCCTTATATTTTTGTATTTATTTTCAAATTTGATCTTTATTCTTTGAATCCTACAAATGCAAACCCTTAAAAGGAATAGGGTTATTCTCCATATTGTTTTTTTTTTAAATGTATTGCTTTAGACTGGGGTTTTTGAAAATTATTTTCAGTAAAACCTTTGTTTAGTGAAGTAGAAGCACTTTACTGATCTCTTGTGGGTTTTGAGCTATGTAGAATAAGTTATTCAAAACTGAGACCATATCTGCCTTTTGTGTTGTCAAGTAAATCATTACAACCTCCTTCTTACAGCCGTGTAATGGATAGGCCAGACTGCATGCAAAATACCAGAACAACATTCTGCCAGTTGGATCCAATTTTGGTTATCAGAACTAAAACTAACAACAAATACTCCCTGTCCATCACAATTCCTTTCATTCCAGCCAGTTAAGGATGCCTAGATCAAACACATCTGAAAGATGTAATCCAAAACAGTCAGTCCAGTGTGAACCAATACTTAAGGTCTGAATGAAATGTTATGTAAAATAAACCACTGAATAGAAGTAATGGTTTCTTTTAGGTGTGTGACAATTCTTAAGAGCAAGATATAATCATATCTTATGTATCAGACTTTGTTATTATTTCTAGGCATTTTCACACATTAGTAGAATGATACAGTTTCCAAATGACCACTTGTGAGAGGTTTATGTAGCTGCTGACAAAGCTACATATCTTCTGGTCTAATTCCTAATAATAGGAATAAAAATAGGCACTTTGTGCATAGCTCATATCTTGATATCACGTGCATCAGTGTTCCAATACGTTGGATTCTGCATTTTCATTCAGTTCCTAAACTATACAATTTTATAGACCTTTCTCCAGTTGAGCAGTATTTATTCAGGCAAAGAGCTCAATCAATTAAAAAAAAGATGCAAACATCTGTAAAAATCTGATCCCGGTCCAAATTTCAAGAGTCCTAATAATTCAGTTTTTTCAAAATGATGGTATAAACAATTTAAAATATCTTAAAAAAAATAAAATAGTGCTTTCCACTTCTGTATTTGTTTCTAATAAATTATTTATTTCACTTTTTTTGTGAAAGGAGAACATTTATGTTAGTCACTTGCGTCACCATGTACTTTAAAGAAGAGTTAGGTAACAATCTTCGTCCAGTTTGCAGAAAGGAAAAAGCACAATAGCTCTTTTAAGTATTCACTCATATGCTTGGGAATAGGAGAGTTAGCCAAAAGCAGATGTTGGTTACCCTTAAAAGTAGAAACTGACCGGGTGCTGATGAGGACAACCTGATAACTAGAGAGATTTTATAAGTTTTGCTCTTCCAGTCTTTTTTTTTTGAGACTAGAAGAGATCTAGTAAGCACTATGACCATGAAATCACACATTTTCTCTGCCTGTCATTAAAAATGGAGATAATTGCTGCTTATGTACCAAAACAAAGCTGGCAAAGAATGGAATCATTCTGTCTGTCCCAGAGCTAACTGATCATTACTAATGACTAGTCATAATCATAACTAATCATTAGTCTGTCCCAGAGCTAACTGATTAATTAACCTGTAACTTGTGAAAGAAAGAAATATATATATATATTTCTTTTATATATATATATATATATATATATTTTAAGCCACATTCCGTGTCTGGTATCATTTTGCTTTCATACCTGCAATGAAGATCATATTGTACAAAGCTTGCCTTTAGCTCAAGTAACAGCACAAACAATTTTGATGTTGGGTGGTTGCACATAAGATGTCATGACTCTTGAAATGATTTTAAAGAGCACCGGGAGGCATAAGAACTAACTTGGCAAACCAAGTTTTCTTAATGACGTTGCACTTTCATAGCTACTTTGCTCCAAGAGGACCCACTGGCCCTTAAAATTAATAGCAGCAAAGTGGTTAGAACAGGATGAAAAGAATTCCTTTGCCAATTGAAATTGAGTGGTAGAAAGACCAAGTAAGTGTTGTTGTTTCATAACTACATCCATGTCAGCAATTCAGCAAGGATTTCTCTGTGGAGGATATGGAACAAAACAGGATATTTTTTCATAAAATATGCCTGTATGTGTACAAATTTTAGTAATACTTGTCACTACATGTTTGTTACTGATGCTTTGGAACTGCTTCTCCTCAATTTTTTGTTCTAAATCTAATAAAAATATCTATTATTACCAACCTTATTTGCCTCAAATAAGTAAAATTAAAAACATTTTTCTGTAAAATAAGTGTTATACAGGATAATAAATCCAAAACATATATCCAAACAGAATTGGATACATTCTATTTGAAAAGAAAAGCTCCTTTTAAGCTGAAATTTAACGTTTAAGCTTACATACATGAGAAATCTTCAATCTTCTGATGCTGCTTAACAGCCACTTAATGGGCAGTAAAGCTGAGTCCCTCATGCATTACATTCTGTAGTTTGTCCTTGAACTCTCAGATCATACACTGGCCTCCAGCTGCTAAAGTGTACCACACTAATCTTAGCAAGAGGTATCATTAGAGCTACTAAAAGTGGAAGGAAGATCATTTAAGTTACTATTGTCTGGAACATAAACAGTGTTACTTCATATCCTATGTTCAACACTCCTTCTCTATTTACTTCTTCGTCTCAGTGGCAGTGTTTACACCTTTTTCCTTGGCTATGCTATGGCATATTCTAAATTAGGTAGCATGTTCAGGGAGCGTCATGGTTCTCATCCAAAACACAAGCTTCTAAAAAAGGAAAAGGAAAAAAAAAAAAAGAAAAGTTGTTAAAGAGAGAGTTCCATCTTCCTAGATTTTCTTTCAAATACTGCAGCTGCAATAATGCAGAGCATGCTAGTTGCTAAGGCCTTGTTCAGTACTTCACTGGAAAAATATCTTCTGAAAGAGTATTGTTAAAATTAAGGAATGACTTCACGTTTTGGCTTGAAAGAGAGCAGTTGTACTTGCAACTTAACACAGCAGGAAAACTGCTGCAGGTTCTTTGCTCAAGTTCATCTTCTTCTTATCTTCCTCCTAGGAAAAATAGGCAAAAGATGCCTTTCTAGACCGTATTCTGTAGACAGGCAACTTGTATCCTGCTTCTACACAAAAGGAAATAAAGATCAAAATACAATATAAAATACAAAATTGTAAAATTTGGTCCTCTTAGGAGGGTTCTAATATATGGTCCACTGCCTTTACAACAACCACCAATAAACTTGACAAACACTCAAGTTTCACAAGATTAGCACACAACAGTCTACCAATTTCGGAGTTTAAATAACAATATTAGAAAAAAAATACAGAAAAGACAAAGAGTAACACATTTCATCTAATCTAACACAAATTATTAGGCATAAGCAGCTTGTATGAAGTTTCAGGGAATGACCAGGATGTAGAAAAAGGTTCTTCAGGATAATGCCTGAAGTCTAGACTTCATATTCAGCTTTTCATCACTGTAAAAATAAATGCCAATCACGGTACAGAAATTCATATTGGATCAAAGAATAATATAATCTTCATAGATAGAGGTAGCAAATACATAATATGAAATCAAATATTTCCAGTTTTTCACTTCAGTACTTTTCTCCTACAGAATGGCAGTTCTGCTGTATTCCCATGTACATATTTATTAAAGACAACATTTACTAAAATAAATAAAACTAAGCTTTATTCTGTTTATTCTGTGAACTAGCTGTTCAGATAATGTAAATTAACCAATATTTTTGCTCCGCTGATTATGCCACTGATTTCTCATACATTTTGTTTTATTGTACAATGCAAGCTTAATATAGCAAGAAGCGAGAAGGGCTTTTTATTTTCTAACACTCACTGGTTCTACATAATGCAATTCTGCAGTGAGTGTCTTCGTCTCCTTTGAGTTCTGGTTGTTAAGTGCAAGTTATGATACGCTTCCTGGCTTCACTGTTCCCACCACTGTGGCCTGCCTCTGAAAACGTTGGAATGAAAGACGACGTGAATAAAAAGTCTTGCATTCCAGAGCAGGGGGTAGACTCAAGGAGGGGAGGGAGCAGTGGGGAGAGGAAAACTAGGGCTTTGTCTTCCAAAGCATAACAGCATGTTTATAATAGAGGAAACACATGCCCTTTTAAAACTGACTTGATTGGAAGAAAATTACTTTTAGCCGACTACTGAAATCCCTAAGCACATGCTGGTTTGTTTAATGGGAACCGATTTTAAAAGCATTTATGGAATGTATAGAGGGATCCTGTGTGCAAACATATACAAGCAAGGCACACCAGCTGCAGTTATTCCCTTCATCCTCATTGACATTAGCAATTTAAGATTTAGCCAAGCACAAAGCACCCATGACCTTCTGAGCCATGTAAGTCCCTAAAGAAAGCAGATCCAAACTCCACAGTCAGTCAGGCTGCAAGGAAGAAACGTCACTGTACCACAGAAGAGCTAAAATGTTTAGAACCATGAACAGAAGAAGCAAAGTCAGACATTTGTGTTCTCCCTCTCCTGTCACAGCACTGCCCTTTCTGGGGATTTTCTGGTCCTGTAACGCCAGCTGGGAACAAGCTGAAGAGAACTGAACATCAGTTTGCCAACTCTGCCGTTGTTTTTTATAGGTTTATAAATCATCCAGCAGCAAATGCTAAATCACATTTTTACCTGCTTTCTGCCTGTTCAGGTAGAAAACATAACCCGTGGTTTACACAAAAATACACCTATCTGTGTAACCACATTACTCTGAGTAATTCCTGAAGAAAATCCTGAATGGCTCCTCTCATGTCTCATAAATGATTCCTCTCATCTCAGAACCTTCAAGAAGGAAACAGTGTCACTACAATTCAGGTTACACAGGTGACCCTTGTTAAAGAACTGTCTGTTCATTACAGGAAAATGTCCGTGCCTGCTTAAGGAGTCTTTGACTCATTTCTTTTCCCTCAAAGTTAGTGTAGAGTCACTTTAAATATACATAGAGTAAATTAATATTTCTTTACCTAAACTCCTTTATAATGGACTTTTTATTGTTAATCAAAATCCCTTCTGTGATGCAGTTTACACCATGGCTCTCCAAATGAAGAGCCAACACAGTCTGAAGAAGGGAGTGAACAGAGCAAGGCAGGAATGGGCTGCTAGAGGCAAAATCGCTGTGGGAATATCTTAAGCTAAATCACTAGCTCACAGATCTAAAACCTAGCACCTAAACACATGAATGTGGGATACATTACAAAGAGTTTAATTATTTTCACAAATTGGAAGAATGCCAATGGGAGATACTGAGAAAAAATATCCCAAAATGTTTTTTGGCATTTTACCTTTGGCAGGTAAAGCACTGTCTAGGAAGAGGATATTCCCACATGCTCCTGTGTCCTGGATGAATTCTTTTTTCCCTAAGTTATCAAATTAAAAGCCAAAAGAATATCATCAACTGCCATTTTTTTAAGGTGAAACTATTCAGCTACTTTATATTATAAATTCAAAAATCTTTTGGGATAAACTGAATTACTGTATTATTATTCATATGTAAAGAAAGCAAAATTCCACGTTAACTCACAAATTACATTTTGTAAGCAAAGGCTGACTCTTTGTATTCTTCAACAATACAGCATCATATGAATAAAACTGTTTCTGTGATGCATGAGGCTCCACAGGGCTTCTAGTCAGCATCCAT
Source organism: Nothoprocta pentlandii (assembly GCA_013398315.1). NCBI lineage: Eukaryota > Metazoa > Chordata > Aves > Tinamiformes > Tinamidae > Nothoprocta > Nothoprocta pentlandii. Next base: position 52,794 of record VZSG01000852.1, read on the forward strand.
CTTCACAATGAAGATTTCCTCCCGAGAAGAGAATAAAATGGGAACTTGTCCTGATAGATCTTGACAGTCCTCAGCACTTTTTTCACTTTTTTGTTATGAAAAAGAAAGGAGGAAGGATAATGAGTGAATCTGGTTTATGTCTGAGCAACGATCTTGACAATAATAAAAATATATTTAGCCACTGAATGTGTAATTTTAAATAATTCTGTAAAAAAATATAGTTAATTTACAGTGTGCATAATTTTACTAAGCTTGTGAATACATTAGGAAAGTTAGGAAGGGGCTCAAAGTAATTCAGGTAAGCACATGGGATTCATTGATAATTTCTCACATGTATTTTAATGAGAAAATACTCTTAATAAAAATATAGTGTTAATGAGTAACGAAAAAAAATCTTTCTCATCGACATTAACAAATGTACTTTTCACTGAACCAGAGCCAATAACACTACAGTTAGAAGAGAAGCTTTTTAATCTCCTTATGAATTCGTGTATTTTGCACAACAGTATTTTGCATTACACTTGTGCTTATTATGTCCTTATCTTTTTAAGAGAAATAAGATTTTTCTCCTCTTTTTCCTTTATTTTACAGTTCTGTTCCATGAGAAAATGCATTTCATGGAAACTGGGTAGGAATGTGAATATTATGGCCCTTCTATCATCTCTTCCGCAGAAATGACAGACACATTCTATTTTGGTCATTTTCAATAACAATTGTTTCATGCTCATAGTCATTCCCTTGATTATCTGCTGTTTGATTTTATTGTTTTAAATAGATGTCAGCAAGTCAATCTATATCAGCCTGGCAACAGATCAGTCAGGGCTCATCTTACTCCCTTATTCCACTGGGAAAATTACACATACTCTCTAACATATTGAAAATGAGAAAAGCTACTCGCTTTGCCTGGTGCATTGGAACAGTACTAATTTCCCTTTGCAAATGACTTTTGCTGAATGAAAAGCAATCTGCTTTTGGGCATTGCTTCAAAAATGCTGGTAGATGACCTCTTAGTCATCTGGCTAGGTTAATCTCAAGCTAAGCTTTGTCACCTGCAGGCAGAGCTCATCTCCAAGGAGGGTCATCACAGAGCATAATTGCTCAAATTGGAGTATGCAAAATAATGCAATGCTACAAGTATATTATTTTAACAATATGGTTTTGATAACAGATATTCACTAAATAGAAATTTTAAGGAAATCTTCCACTATTATCCTTCTGCCTATCTCACCCTTCCTTCCCTTCCCCCACTGCTGCAAAATATCAGGTGCCTCAGATCACATGTGATGTAGGCACAAGTGAGATGTGTTATTCTAATGACTTTACATCTGTCACTGAACTCTTATCTTCTGTTCATGCCTGCCTGAATGTGTGGGGTTATTCTTTTCTCTAGATATGAACTTCTTGTAACCCCTGTGTCACATAATACTGATTGGTAAGAATATGGAATGGTAGACAAGGGACTTCTTTTCTGAGTGAGTTGTAATCAACATGTGCTACCTGAGAAAACCAAAATAAAAAAGAAATGTCTGAATGGAAAAATGAAATACTAAAAAGACTTTTAAAAGTTAAAATCTTTGAGGATATTTGAAAATACCGTTCTTTAATGACCTTGGAGTAAACTGAATCACTTTAAGCATTTATCCAACTTTGTTGAAAGAGAAGATAAAAGACAGCAAACAGGGAACCAGCAGACCTTAAAAGCTGACCTGCCTTATGCCCAGTCCATAAACAGGGTCAACTGAATTTAGGTAATTTCTGACAGGTGTTTGTCAGTTTGTTCAGTATCTTCAATGATATGTACATCATACCTCTCCAGACTCCAAAATATTTTGGTAATATACTTCCATACCCTCCCTTTGGACTCTTCTGATGATAAATGCAAATCTCTTAACTTCTTGGCTATTTGCACAAGGAGAACAAAGTATTCCCTTCCTTTTTTAAACATCTGAAGACTGTTTTCATGTCTGCCATTTTTCTTCTCCAGGCTAAACACTTGTAGTTTTTGCAAACTGTCATTGCAAGTCATGTTTCCAAGAATCTATTAGACTCCTAAGGCAGGAAGAACTTTACATAGAAAACATTACCCCACATAAAAACAAAATATGGAGGTTGAAAACATATTTTGAAAAACAGCAAAAAAGATAATTAAGATAGCAAAGAATTTATGGCTTTCCTAGAAGAAGTTATTGATAAATATCTTCATATAATAATAGTTCTGTTAGTTTTCAGCAGGGGACAATAAAAGTGGAAGAATTATTAGGTTAAAACTATGTTCTCTCCATGACTTCATTAGAAGTTGTACTTCCTGCTGAGGCAGAAGACAGGGAGAAATTCTAGTGAAGTCCTGAGAGCTGAAGCAATCTGTGCACATATGGCCTATAGCAGAAGCTGCATGATTTTATTGCCCTTTGATTGGAAAGTATGTAAAGAACAGGTACACTTGTTGGTCACTTTAGAGAGCATTAAAAATGTGCTTGTCTTGTATGGGCATTTATGATTACAGAGAAAGAGCAGATTATTGGAGAATTATATTGTCTTTTTTTTTTTTTTTTTTTTTTTTTTTTTTTTTTTTTTTTTTTTTTTTTTTTTTTTTTTTTTTGAAACACTTGATATGTCAGTAACAGACAGATTCTGTTAGAAAAATAGTGCAGAGGTTTATGTTTATTCACCACCCTTCTGGAAGCACCCTTTGCTCTGTCTTTTGGTCAACATTCAGCACATAACAGCAAGAGAGGTAACATGGCATTCCTAACAAAGTAATATATAAGAAGATAATACATCAGGCACAATATTGAGTTCTTTTTACTTTAAACACTGATAGGACATGTCTTGATAAAAATATGAGAAAACATATCTTCATTATAGCCCCCTGACTCTCTTCAACAGATAAAACCAAAGAAGAAATATCTGTACTTATTAGAAATCTTAGTGCAGTTATGCTGTACCGATAAGGAAACAGATATATAAAGGTATCAATGTTTATATCTGGAACATGTAAAGGGTTAAGAGAAAAATACCAACATAATGATCTTCATTAAAAACAGGCACATAAGGGTAGAAGGTCACTATCCTAAAAAAGATGCTTCAAAATATTTAGATGTTACTAATGGATTTAGGTCAGCTGCTTTGTGTCTTCAGTCATCAATAAGTTCCCATTTTTTTTTATTTCTTGCACAAAATCTTGTGTTCAGGGACTTAAAGTTTTTAAGGCTCTGTGAAAGATTGTCTGCGTGAAACCAAGGCTGAAGGTCGTGATGTGGAATAAGGAAGGGTATGCACTCTGTGATTTTTTTTCTTTAGAGTAGAAAATCATTAGCAGAGAAAAAAAAAGTGTTTAAAAAGAAAGCTTTCTAAGATAAAATGAGAAAGGTGAGAAAATGAAAGTAAGAGAAGCAATTGTATTCAATAACAGTCTGCCTATGCGTCACATAAAAATATATGGCTGGTTTGCAGAAGACCTCAGTAAAATGAGACGTCTGGCATTGAGCAAGTCTTTACTTGTACCGGGTCTTAAGTCTCACTGAAATCAAAACCAGTGTTTACTTTGCAGGATGGGAAGCAGTGCAAAAATTGCTGAGCTACCCGAAAAGGAGAAACTAATTAAGGTGTCTGAGAGACATAATAACAAGGGCAACCACAGTGCCTGCTCCTTTCAGGACTCCGTGTGGCATCTCTGACTTGCACCATGTATGTCTGCCCAGAGTTCCTCCCTCTTCTCCTCTCATGAAGCTGCAGAGTTCTGAGCCTGTAAAGAGTACGTGATATCCTCCTGCATGTGTTGTGGGTACAAGGACACTTATAACATCCACGTACCAGCAGACAGAAGCATCTTACAGGAAAAGCATTAAAAATAATACTAATGATCACTGGCAAATTGAATTTTCTCCATTCTCTTCTATTTGACTACTCAGCAGTCCTTCCTGAAATGTGTACAAGCTTACGGGATTAATTTAGTTAGGCATTTTGCTACCAGAAACTTGCTTTGAAAATACATTGGCAGAAATGATTATAAGGATTGTCTTTTGGGTTTTGTTGCTGTTTCCAAGTGGCAGTACTTTTTTGAACTTGTGTAACATCAAAAGACAGCAGACAAATATGGCTAAGGCTAGATAGGCTAAGGCTAGATATAAAGCTTATAAATATATCAAAAAGCAAACTGATTCTGATTTATAACCACTTTTAGGGGAAGAGTAATACTTTGATATAAAAGGCTTTTAAATGGGCAAGTATATAAAAGTAGCTGAAAATTAGTCAGATACAGCTGTGCTTTTTCACTTGATTGTGTCACAATGATAATGGTCAACAAGAAAATGGAAATGTGGGTTCTTTACCTCATGGAGCCTTCAAATTAGATCTAGGTACCTTCTAAAGGATGCAGTTCCTGCAAATAAGAGCTATTGAGCTTATTGCAAGACTTAACACTGTTCTGTAACTCTCTCTTACTCTGGAGATGTAATTAAGAGCTTTTTTCAGGCTTTAATGCAATAAAGAGAGCGTTGTTTCTGTTCAGCTCAGAGAAGTGACAGACTCAAGTGTGAAAACATATTGGACAATCATTTCTAGGAATGGCCCGGTTTCAGTACAGCACAGTTCTTAAATATGAATGCAATTCTAAGCTTGGTAAAGAAAATAAACCTAGACATCTGCTTAAAGAGATGCATATACTTATAAATTTTTGGAGCAAAACTCAATTCCATAATGCTCTGTGGTTGCTGCAGGACATCGTTACCATCATTATGGAATGAAATGTATTTAAGAGAAATCTAACATACAGAATGAAAAGCACTTTTATCACATTATGTACATAGTGACTTCTTTGGAGCTAATTGCAATGGCTTAAATATGCTCTTAAAATCGGTAGTCGAGAAATAATTCACCTCAGACAAGAGAATAACATATTTTATCAGCTTAAGGTCAATAACTGTAGCTGCAAGTAACATTAAACATTTTTGGTTTCCGTCTTGCAAAGCCACTTCTGCAATTTGGAAATTGAGAGACACAGCAAAACCATAACCTTAAAAACCCCTGCGAGGCATTTAACCTCAGCGGAGACTTGATTTTGTGCAGCCTCAATAAACAAGGGAGCCTGTCCCTTGGGGTCCTGCACCAGCCTGTGGTGTTGCACCAGTTAAAAACAGACATCCTCAGGCATAGATGAACACTGCACACAACTCTCTTTGCTCAGCTTTCGGAGGGGGGCAACACTAGACCTGTAACATCCTTCAGGTGTCTGAAACAGGTGACTGCCCAGGAGCATGTCTATTGTGAAGAAACATCAGGAAGATTTTATAAAGCAATCAAAGCAGAAATTAGAGGGTAACAGTATGACATTTTACCCTTTGTCTCTTACTGCTTTGCACAGAGAAAATACACTGTTAGGAAAATTCCCAGCATCACTAGTGTAAAAAGACTTTGCTTTCCTGTAGGACTAGAGGAACATACTAACCTTAACAGTCACCCTTAGTCAGCTTATTATTTCAACTCCAAATCATTCACTTTATTCTAATTTTCGTAGTGCTCCAAGAACCAGGTGTTGCTAATCTGATCTCTTCCAATCGAAGTTTTTCTTGAGCAGCAGGGAGAGGATTCAGGTGTTGACACTTACCCTTAATTGCTGCTGATGAAGTCCTGCTGCCGGGCTGTGCTGTGACCAGCATGCTTCTTGAGTCACCATATTGCAGTTCTTACAGCAGCCTTTGAAACACATTTCCAGTCTACAGGAGCTTGGGTAGGTACAGTATGTCTTCTTTTGGTTTCTAACAGAATATTTGATCTGTAAGGGATTAATAATATTCCTCTGGGGTTTGATTGAAGGGCTAGTTATTTGTGTGCAAGTTTGTGGTCTTTATCTATAACTTGGTATGTGCATAGGTGCTTTTATACTTTATAAAACAAAAATAGTATATTGTGGTCCCATGAGAGTATGCCTAAATGTTTATTTCTTTTTAATGTAACTGTAAAATTCTTTATGCTTGTCTAATGTAGAAGCTGTAGGGAATATATAAGCATGAGGTAAAGATGTGATGGTAGATCTTATTGGCTACTTTACTTCAAATATGTTTTGGTCCAAGTACTCCTGTTTTGTTAAAATCAGTTACAGAGGAAGCTTCTGTAATCATTTCTTATTTTAGTGGACTTTTGGATATGAAAGTTAATATGAATCTGTTGTCAGAAATAACATATCTCTAAAGTAATTTGTTTAAAGTGCTGCCAAAAATATGGATTGAACTCTCTTTTTAAAGAAAAGCTTTTAATAATAAAGCTTTTTTTTAAAAAAAGGAAAACTTGATACAGCTGTGAAACTATTAAATTATATTTTGTTCTAGAGTATTCTTACTAAGTTAGTAGAGATATTTAATGAGGGAGGTAGTGTTGCTTGGTGTGTTAGACTGATGTTGATGTTTCTTCTGATGACCATATTTCTAGGGAGTGGGCAAGGAGCTCAGCCTAATTCTTTTAAAATTTTTCTACAAATAGCTGAGCACACGCATCCTCATAGATGCATGTAGTATATTTAGTATTTGTTTTCATTATACTCATTGGAAAAGTTATTGTTTTAGCAAAAGTAAGTCTTGTGATGTGCAGTAGTTAGAAAAAAAAATTGTTTCTCATCTAAGCATTAAATTTCTTCAAATGGTCTTTATGCTGGGGAGTAGGAGAACTCTCTAGAATAGAAGAAATGGAGCAACTTTGTAAGACAGTGACCAAGAAATATACTTAGGTGAAAAAGAAATAGAGTGGAGTATTCCTGTAATGTGCAGCTAGATCAGTGTTTGTTAACATGTTTCATCATGGGTCTGTTAACATTAAGACAAATACTCCATTTTACTGTTTGGCCTGCACTTTTTGCTCCTAAATCACTGAAATCTATCCAACTTATTAGCTTGCTCTTTAGTTAGGCAGCTGTTACTAAAAGCAATTTATTTCAGTGAATGAGTCTTCCCATTTTCTCTCATCCAGACTGTAGAATGTCCTTGAACAATGTCTGTGGTAACAAAAATATTACTCTGCAAAGTGGGAAAGTAGTTTGAAATACATGTATTTCAAAGTTTTATCTGTTGTTTTAGTGGCTTTCTATGGTGAATATATTTCTCTTATTAGGAGTTATATAAAATGTGATCCAGAGTTGCTTATGAAAAGGGAAAAAGGCATATTAATCCTTAGGGTTTTGATAGTGGGGTCAACATACAGGCAGTCATAGTATTTGATACCGTTGCCTTTAAACAATTTTGAATAGGTGCATCAAATGTTTTCTAATACAATTTGAGTGCATCAGTTAGTTTAGAAAATACAAGTGACGGGATTTGGATGGCAAATGAAAGAAATTATACCCCAGCTGATAGCCAGTAGCTGGAGGAAAACTAAAGGACTAAGAAGATGGGAAGAAAATAATGAAATTAGATCTTCCTGTGAAAAAAAAATCCCCCCCCTTCTTCTGTTCAGATTGGAAGTATGTCATTAGAAAGGTGTTTCTCTTATTTTTCTTCCTAGTTTTGATCACCCTTTTTTATGCTGTTAAATTGTTTTTATTCATATTAAATCATGTAGGAAATTAATCTATAGCAACCACTGTTGTGCCCTGTTTGGTGGAGCTTACACAAATTAATATAAATCATACTGTGGAATGACAATTTTAAATGTGTAAAACGTGGCAATTTATAATTTGCGCTTTTCCTTTTTATGATGAGCGAGTATACTGTGGGCATATGAAAAGGAAACATCCAAAGTAGTAGTAATTTGTAGGTGGGATTTGTTTGTTTATTTTTTTGCTTGTTTTTATAATTTTGTTATATCTATTCATCCTTCTAGTGTAATGTTAGTGACCTTAATCTAATGTGCATACAATGAAAAGACACACTTGGAGACCGAATATCACTTTGACACTAAGAAATCTAATAGCGTGAGAACTCACTTTGCTTTGAATGTGCCAAAGTTAAACTAGTGCTTTAAAAAGTTAAGACCTTTAAAGCTCAAAATATTGCTCAATCCTAGTATCTTAGCAAAGTAATGTTGTAGTGATATCAGGTTTTCTAATTAGTATCTTATGTTGCTTTGAAAGTACTCATTTTTGAATTCAAAAATCTGATATAGTCAAAAAGACAGTAAGGCCCATACCTGCGTATGCAGTTCAGTTGTTAAAGGCAGCAGCTGTAAGATGAAAAGGGTTGTGGGGAAACGGGGGGAGGGTTTTTAACCTCAGGGAACTTTAAGGCTAAATGCTACAGTATTTTCCAATGGCATTATAAATATGCCGTATATAATATATGGCATTATAAATGCCATAGAGGGTTTGAACAAATCCTTCTTTTAATTAGAAATACATAAGGAATACAAAGGCACAAGTTTATCGGCTATGTGGGTTGCCTGTAAGAAAGGATAAGCAACAAAAAAGTCAATATATTAGCTGAGCTTTAGTTCCTGTTATCTAAGAGCACCTGGGAGAGCGGGGGGGAAAAAAAGGTACAGAATCTATATTATGATCGTATTTATATATTTAAAAAAGCTAACTATTTTCTTTCTTGGAAAGATGTGTATAAAAGAGATGTGCCATTTCATTCCTGGAATTCTGGTATCTTGGTCTACCAGCTAATATTAGGGAAGCGTGTGGGTTTTTTTTGGTTGTGGGTGGGTGTGTTTTTTTTTTTTTTTTTTTGTGTGTGTGTGTGTGGGTTTTTTATTTCGCCCTTTAACAAATGAATGTCCTGTAAGGTAATATTGTGCACGGACAATTACTGTTACCTAAATCTGGGAGGGGAGGTGAGGAGGGGGGGATATAATCTTGGCGTCCCTTCTTCCAAATGAGTTCCTCATTCACTGTGCTTATAATCCTGGTCCCTGTCTTCTCCATCTGGAATAAGTCACCACTGTCGTCAGCGTGATCGTGGCCAGGGCAGGCAGCTCTTGCACATGTTGCTGAGCTCGTTAATAGTATGACTTGAGCATGCTTAAACCTTGTCTCTTTATTGGTTTGCTAGCAGTTTAGAAGCATGCCAGGTGTTAAAATAAGTTGCCACTTACTGATATTTCAGAAGTAAAGTATTTGCTTTGTGGTAATATATTAGTCAGAAGGAAAGGAATATTTTTACTCCAGTTCTTTCCTTTTTAATCCAGCAAAGCGCAGTTGTCTTGGAGCTTCTTTCTGGTCCTCATTCTTAAATATTGGCTATTGACATAATTAATTAATCGGTGATATTGACATATCTATTAATTACTGGTGGTATAGGAGTTGATGTAGTTTAAAGGAACTGTCAGAACCGATGGTTTCAGAGAGAACCATCTCATTTCTCACTTTATTATTCATTGAATTATGACAGAGGTAAATTTGCATGTTAGATTAACTGGGGCAGGGAGGGGGAAACAAAATATTTAGAATCACTATTCCTTTGTTATGGTGAAATCATAGGATTTTGGGGTGCTCCTTCATTTTCCTAGTTCTATTTACTTAGTAGCCTAAAACTTGAAATTCTTTCAGTAGGAAAATGAATTGGGCACACTGCAAGGCAAGCTGGTATTCTAATTGGGTATATTTTTTTTCTTCCTTTAGCAATGGATTTTTCAGTATTTATTTATGACTGTATAGTGTGAATAGAAAATTATGTAAAGGAAAAATCACCCAGTACAGAATTAGAAATGGAGTGATGAAATGCTCTCCTTTCCATCTACTTTTGCAAAATTTGTAATAACAAACATTAATGGTACCCTAACCATCTAAGTTTCTAAAGTAGAAAAACAGTCTCTCTACTTGCAGTTCTAAAACCACACCATTGTGGCATTGCTTGGGCGTTATTTAAAAGGCTTAGGTAGGCTCCCTGGGGAGCTCATTTCCATCCAAATCAAATCCAGCACAAGTGTAACCCACCCTATTTGTAGTGCCTGGTGGGACGCTCGGGGTGGCTGCTGTGTATGAGGTATCACAGTGTAAGTAATTTGCCTGCGTAAGAGATCTATAGCTCGCGGGTCAAAGGTCTTGATCGCCTGTGACCCAGAAACAAGACAAGTTTGGCCTTTTTGTGTACGTGGAGTTTGGCCACTTCAGAACCTCTTGAATGTGCCTGTGCTCTGCAGCTTGTGCAAATCTCCATCCAGCTGTAATTGCTTCTTAAATTCCTTTAAAATAGTACCTGGAAGGGACTGCTTGGCTTCCCAGAATGTGGATAGTATGTATATGTTCACATTCATAATCAAACTCTTAGGGGTGAATGATATATTTGGCTAATGATTTGTTGATTTAGGCGAGCAGTAGCCTAAACTGCGAGTTCATAGACAGCAGCTGTGTTCAGTTTTAATGGCCTGGACAACTCTGGATATGATGATTACTTTTCTTCTTTTTCCTTATTGCATAAACTCTTGCCTACCATAATGCAGTATAAGTAACTTACGCAGGTTACCTGAGAGCAAGACCTGGTTCAGTTAAGTTCGCCTATCTCTTAGATTCAGGAAAGGTTTTTGTCAGGTGATCTGGTATTTATCAATGTTGCTGTTGGACCAGGCAACAAGGGAAATAATCCAAAAATATGCCAAAAATTTGAACACAAACAAGAGTTTTGGTGCAGTCTCCTGCCTGGTCATGAGTATATTCTAAGCATCCTTTTATCCTTCTTCCTATGGCATGCTAACCACTGTGTGAAAGTTTCTTGGAGCTTTTGACAATGAGCTTTTTATGGTTAATTGCATCTCTCTCACTTTGGTTTCATGTATTGGGTGTGTGTATTTGTTCGTTTTTTTTTTTTTTTGGACTTTTGTTTGTTTTCTACAATATCTTTGTTCTAACGACAGTCCTCTTAAGTATATATCCCACTCCCCGTTCAGCAGAACAGATTTGAGGATGGTCAAACAAACCTACGTAGTTATCCATTTTGTGCAAAATTCTGATACTGAAAAGATGTGCATGTGCTTAAAAATGATTCCAAACAGGGCGGTTGAATATATGTATGCATCATGGTTTAGGGTAAGAAGAGATCTATTCTGTTGGAGCTTTTATGATCCCCCACAAGCAAAGACAGGATGGTATCAGGCTAACCTAGAATAAAAGAATAACTAGGCAAGGATGACAAGAATAAGCAGAAGTGGCTGATTCTGTATGCAGTGTGTAAACTATTCTCTGTACAATGTAATGTGCTTTAGTGATAGATACTGGCAGAGTCTTCCGTGAAAAATGCAAGATGAAACTCTGTTACTTAAGACTAACAAGTTAATCATAATTCTGAAACAGGCACACCACATCTACAGTGCTGTGCTTACTGATTGCCACAACTTTAATTTTTACAGCTGACAATATTTATCTCTTTTATACATGGCTCCTAGTCTTTCATAGATTAGATCTGACTATTAATTTCTTCTGTAGGGATGGGCATTTAAAGGTCAGACTGACTTAAGTAACGGCCCACTGAACTTTCTTTTTAAAACTTATTTTATGCGAGCTGTTTTTTCACTTTGAAAGATATTTGAGATTCTAAAACAATTTGTCATTTTAAAATAGGGCTATTTGTCATTTTAAGACAAGGGTTCCCTGTCCCACATAACAAATACATGTGTCTCTTGGGAGTAATACTGCTAGCCTAACTACTAACTTTGGTTCATGGCACTAAGATCATTGAACATTACTCCTTTTGATGTACTGTGTATGTGATATGTGAGTGAGTGGGTGTTGCTTGGAAATGTCCTCTGCTCATCCATAATATAAGCAGGTCTTGCTTACTGGACCCTAGGTAACCACCAGTTTTTAGCTCAGTGTTTAATCTGCAGTCTCCTGGAAAGACTGCGTGTTGGACCTGGGTCTGTTTGTATTAGAAAGTTACCTAGAGTTCATAGAAATACCAGTGATTTACAATATATTGTAGAGGTTTTTGGGAGATATATATATATATGCATCCTAAACTGAACATTCTGATAACTGCTTTTCTCTTTATATCTTAGGTACTTAAGTTGTAAATCATTCTAATCTCTTGTTAAAGCAGTATGCAACAGATCCCAACAGTATCTTTTCTTTTTTGTCCCTTACAGGTCACATCCAGTACAATGAATTTCACAACTCTTGAGCTAATGCAGTACTGTGCCTTGCTGCTTTTCCTAGCAGCCTGCTATTTAATGCTGCTATCATTCCCATTTCTCTTTAATTTACTAATGACTTATGCATAGCAATAAATTCCATGAAATTTCATGATAGTTATTCAAAAAGAAAAAAAATTCTTCTCACTTTCTATTCTCTCTTATCCCAAACTCTTCTGAAAGGTGGAAGAAAAAAACCCTTTGCTTCGTCAGTTGAAACGCTTCTAGTGCGTATTACATTTGGCACGTTTAGCACTGATAGTGTGACTTTCTTTTTCTGGCTTTCCACCATGTCTGCAAATAAGAAATAGTCAATTTTCAGCACAACAGAGACTTTTACTTTGTTTTACAATAAAACTTGAAAACTATTTTTGGAAGCTTGGTTAAGGGAAACAGTTTCATGTTAATAACTTTCTGCATTTACAGAAATGGAGAATTTTTCATGGAGAATTTTCACCAGAAATGGTGAGCTTTAGGACTTCCTCCTGACAACACTTCAGGTTTTCTGAAGTGTCTTGGACTATGAAGTCATGCTTGAAAGTATGTGGTATGTCCCAAAACGCATTGCTGCTTGCAGAGATATGTCAGGCAATTAATAATCTCATCTACTCATGTACTTCTCTCCTGTTTTGTTCCATGCAGACTATTTACCATCCAGCTTTTTTGGTATTTAATCAAATAAAAAGTGCTGTTGCTACTATGAGTTAACCATGGAAGTTGCTTATCTTAAGATTGTTAAAAAGTCTTATTTGGTAGCTCTTTGCTTCATCCATTAGATAACACCACCATAACATCTGTCCTGTTGCCACCAAGATAAGTCCCATGCTGAACACAAACTGACAGTGTTTCATTACTTCTAGGAGGAGTCAATACCTCTCTTGCTCTGTCTGTTGCTCCTGAGCATGTACCACCAGCTACACGTAGTTTCCTTGACTCATTTCAGGCATAGGTGACAAAAATCATCTGTTTGAGAAGTATTCTTTTTCTCATGAGATGTACTGCTTCCAGACTGGTCCTTACTTTCCCTACTGGGAAGACTTCCTTTTATTAAGAGGAGAAAGCATCCTGGCTGCAAGAATTTGTTTCCTCATTCTCTTCATGCCCCATCTCAGTGTAAGGAGAGAATTAACTTGAGGGAATCATTTCTTCTTGCCCATATCTCCTGGTACTCACACTTATGTTTTTCAGCAAGTTTTACAAAAAATATAAAAAATCTTTGTATACCACATAGAAGTTTTGCAAGAAGAAATTAGCTTTTTTTTATAGGCTATCATGTTTAAATATATCGGTGTTTTGTGCTATATGATTCTAAAAAGATGACAATTCATGACTCTTCTGGCTTTTAATTTGTAGAGCATTGATAATTTTAGTTTTTACCTCAATTCTTTTTGTTAGATTCCTCAGAGACCCTGATATGCTAGTCATGGAGTAAATGAGACTTACCGCATACTCCATTACGATCTGCTTGGGCTGTTAGCTCAGCTCTTACTGCGTATAGATCCATTGACTGTGTTTGTCTGAACATTCCATGATGAACAACTTAAAAGGAGAAACAGAAATTTAGCAAGAACAGGAAGCCACAATTGGCAGCTCAATAACTAATGTAGTGTTTTTTTTTCTCCAAAAACAAATTTGTTACAGAATTCTTAAGGTTGGAAGGGACCTCTGCAGATCATCTAGTCTAACCCACCGTGCTCCAGCAAGGACAGGTAGAGCATGGGGCATAGGGTGGCATCCATGTGGGTTTGGAAGAGCTCCAGAGAAGGAGACTCCACAGCCTCCCTGGGAAGCCTGTGCCAGGACTCTGTCACACGCACAGTGAGGAAATTCTTCTCGCATGGAGATAGGATTTCCTGTGTTGCAACTTGCACCCATTGCCCCCTGTCCTGTCACTGGCCACTGCTGAGAAGATCTTGGTCCTTTCCCTACATTCTCCCCTCAGGTCCATATACATATTGATCAGATTTCCTCTCAGTCTTCTCCAGGCTATACAGGTCCAGCTCACTTAGTCTTTTCTCATAAGATAGATGCTGCAGTCCCTTAATCATCATTATGTTATACATAATCAAAACCATACTGAATTTTCCAAAACGATTTAGCAGTCCATATTACATGTTTGACTTGCTGCATTAATTAATAATGTTTTCTTTTGCAGCTGTTTTGCTGCATACTTTGATGCAAAGGTACTACTAAATATAACACATTCAGAGCTGTAGCTTCTGAGAGAAGGATGAACATGCTTTCCAGACCAATGTGAGCATGTTTTGTCAGCCATAAAAGCAAGGTCATCAGAAAAAAAAAAAAAAAAAAACTAATGGGTAAATATTTTGTTCTGCTAGGAACCTTTAAAAAAAAAAAAAAAAAAAAAAAACTTGGATTTAGATCCTTTCTGAGCAGTATAACACAGCATATATGAAATTACCTTGGGTCTTATAACTTGTTTAGCTAGAGTATGCCTTTAAAAAGGACTCTTAGATCTGCTTGAAAGACCTGTAGTGGTAGTTTGTTCCCGTATTAACCACGCTAATTACAAGTAGGTGCTTTACTTTTATTATTAGTTTTCAGAATGTTGCTCTTTCATATTTCTGCTAATTTAAGTAGCTGTTTTCCATAACTTCCACTGTCCTTTCATTTGTTTTAAGCTTTTCAAACTCCAAAGTCTGGAGTAAAGGCTGTGTCAGATTTACAGCAAGACTAAAGATGTATCCTACATCTTACTTGGTCAGTAAAAACTTTATGCTCTCTAACAGAATCCTAAAGACAAGGCCAAGAATATCTAAAATGAACTTTCAGGGTATAATGGACCACTCAAATGGAAAAGCATAAATCTTGCAAGAGCTGGCAGCCACAAACGACGTCTTAACCACAAACCTAACTGAATGCTTTATCTTACGTATACAGCCCTTGGTCTACGAATGCAGTTTTCCAGGAACGACTGTCGGTTGAGTGACTTGGGCAGATGCTGCTGTTGGTTGCCAGTCAGGCCCAGCTTCCCTGGACGTGCGGCCTGGCACGTCCCTGTCAGCCCGGGCAGGGGACGGATGCGCTGCTGAGCACATTTCTTGCCAGACGTTCAATATTCTTTGCTGTCCAGTGGCCTGGTGGGGAAACCAGGAAGAAAGGGGCAGGATCCATCCTGATTCTTGCAGGAATACTGTTGAGAGCCCCCTTTGTGCGCTGTACCACACTCTTTTGAGTCTCTTCTTATCTGTATAGTAGAGACCTAAATTATGAATGTGTCGCTTTCATAGGAAGCTCATGTTCCTTCTGGTCAGTTGGATAAGACTCAGAAGAATGAGTCATTCCCACATTAGACAAGTTTGCTGAAAATGCATGAGCTACATCATAGGAAGGGCAGGTTTCAGTATAGCAAAAAGTGTGTATTTTCAATAAGGTACTTAAAAGACCACCGTTTAAAAATCTTTGTGTATAACTTAAAGAGGAAATTGTTGTCTGCATCATCTGTAAGTTTATAGTGAGGGAGAAGCTTGTTATGGAAAACTCCAAGAGATGGAATAATAAAGCACATGAGTCTTGTTTTCCCTTCCTGCTGGAAGTATACACTTACAGTATGTTTTCCTTAATGTATCCTCTTTTCTTTATATGACAACAGCAAAGAATATTATTTAGATCAAACTCTGTTCAATCTGTTGATTTTTTTTTTTTTTTTTTTTCTTCTCTGGTAGTCAGCTAATTTCAAAATAGCATTTGTGACATTGTTGAGCAACTGGCCCGGGAAAAATGAACATTTTAGTCATGTCTGTCTATCTAGAAGTCTGAATCATCAGCTTGCTACTGCCATCAAGAAGATACAGTCTAGTATTAACCTTGAAGACTTTGTTCTTTTTCTCTGATACACTTTTTTAGTGAAAAGTGAAAAAAGTCACATGCCTTTATTAAAGAACCTTAGTTTTAGTTTTTCCTCTTTCTTTAACTTTCAAAATGAATTTTTGAATCCACACGTAGATGAAATTCCTTTGTCCATCAGTGTATGGCAAAATGCTGAGCACAGCAGAAAGAAACAAACTATTTTGAATTCTGTCAGGTTTTGTTGCTATGCATCAGATTACAAAGTGAATGATAAAGATTAGAAGACCTGTTGAGTGGTCCACTGAGTGCTCTCATGTAAAGTTAGATCCTGCTCTGTGCTATTAATGATTGAATATAATGACTTCCACAGTCATGAGCTAATGCTCTACCACTGACCCTTGCAAAAGAGGCATTGCTGAACACTCACTAAAGAGAGGTTTTTCTCTGTAACCTGGAACTTAAATGGCACCATTTCCCAAAAGATCCTGCATTAGAGAAATTGCAGAGCAGTTGCTCAGTCCCTGCTGGATTACAAAAAAATGATGCTATGAATATGTGTTGCCTAGGCTTTATATGGGACATGTGAAAAGATGCAGCTTGTTTAATATATATGGAATCATCTGTGACTTTAAAAAGTCAAATTGCTACCCGTTCTTTACCAAGGAAATGCAAATAATAATTTTTCAACTCCAAGCTTGCTTACTTTGAATATTTATCTGATTAGGCAAAAGTACTCTTCTGACTTGTGAAAATGAGTTTCTTTTATCCACTACAAATTGCACTTACGATGTAACTTTTCAGCTGCATCACTGCAAGGAGTCTTAACATCTATATTTTCTCAGATATGTTTTAGTGAAAACTTTCCAGGTACTTAAAAAGTCAATACCACTTCAAAGCAGATGTTCATCAGCTTTACTGTTAATTTCTAACATGCGTCTTCCCCCTTTCTCCCCAGATCACCTATGGTTTAGGGCAAAACTGCTGAATTACTAAATTACTAGTGTGTTGAGTAATTTACCTCTTGAAACTACCTCGGCACCTGAACACTGTGAGGCAACCAGCAGAAGTAACCCCAAGCCTTGAAAAGGGCTCCTGGGGAGAGTAGAGGTGCTGAAGGCCAATGGAGATGACCTCTAAAGCACACCACTGCAATGAGGTATAGATACAGAAATAGTGGGTAGATAGATAAATGATACGTTGAGCTAGAATAACTACCAGTTGCCAAAACATTTAAATTTTGTTTATTTAGTGTTAAACATTCTGGTAACAAGCAGGATGCCTTTTTTTTTTTTTTTATAAAACAGTAATAAAACATTGACAGGAGTGTGATTTTATTTATAAGTAGGCCAAAAAAAAAGATAAAGTGACAGTCCACCCTGCCATTAGGCAGACCTAAGGAAGGCTTGTTTTGCTTTCTGCCATTGCAAGATGATTACATAATGTGTAATTATTTAAAAGTCAGTAAGGATCACAAGTTAAAAGCATCTGGTATTCAAGTATAAGTAAATATTTTCATAAAGTATAAATGTATTGTAAGAGTGTTAGTGACAGACTTTCTACTTTCAATAGATATCTTGCTGTCTTATGTCTAATATTTGGAAACAATGACTGTGACACTGATGTATTCAATGCTATTGTGCCTGTTGTGGAAAAAGAAACCCTTGAGAATAAGATATTCTGTTTAAGACACACTGAGAAAAACCAGGGGGTAAATCTGCCTGGGAAAATGGGATTTAAGTGTCTAGAAAACAAGATTAGCCTCTTCCATTTGATATTTGATGAAATCACATTGAACTGAGATGTTTGAGAGTAGACAGCTCCTGGTGAACTCACTTTTTCCTCATTTTTCTCAACTGGAGAGCAGAGGCCTCACGCCCTGCTGCCCTTTCATGTCTTATACTTCTGTTGAGCCGCCTCTCATGCAAGAACTTCTGTTGCATCTACTGACTAGCTACAGCATTGCTAACTGCGTTCAACCTTAGAAATTTGGCTGGAAAGCCATTATAAATTCTTACATAGTAATTTTGGATAGACTCAGATCTGTGTGACTAATAGAACGTGGTGTTTGGTTGGGTTTTTATTTTTCTTTGAAGTAAGAATACATGGTAGATGGCATTTGCAGCCTCTGAGAATATTACTTCAAGTAGGTTGAAGAAATGGTAAATATTAACAGTTTCCTAATCTAATAAAATCATAACCTATATTTGACTTAGAGCTGATAGAAAAAGCACATTATCTGCTTTTGTGTATTATATACATAATGTAGCAAATATATAGGTGATAATTTATTGTGTGGTTGAGTGGCTAAGTTCAGGAGAATTTTCTTTAGAAAGTAATGACCAGAAAATAATTTCTCTAGCAGAAATTCAGTGTTTTAAGACTCTAGAAGTACTGCACTTTGGAAAGAGAAAGCCTCCACATAGCCATTATACTGCAGTTATCTCTGTCTTCTATGCTGCCATCAAATTAGTTGTGTGGGTGTGGTTTTTTTTGTTTGTTTGTTTTGTTTTTGTTTTATTTTTCTGTAAATAATCACGGAAATAATTTTTTTGTTTTTATGTTTTGTGAGGTTTGTTTGGTCTATTGCACAGAAGCTTAGTGTGGATAAATATACCATATATACCATTTCCTCATCCTTATGGTAGACACTTGCAGTTTGTAATGAGTGTGTAGGGGTGCGCTGGACTTCCAATGTTTGGAAGTTTTGCCCAAGTGCGATGTTCACAGATGCTGAACTTTGGTAGCTCTCATTAAAACCTGACAGTTCTGAAAATAAAAATAATTGTTGATGGCATATAAATGAAAGAATACCTAGAGCAAAATTGTCTTGTTGTTTTTATGAATTTTGTTCTTCTGATATACAGAAAGGGATAGCAATGCAGTCTCTCAGCACGATATTTATGGCTATAATTCAAAGGGATCAGCTTGAGAGGAGTTCCTACAAGTGTGTTTTGCTGAAATGCCATGCTCTAATGCATGCAAAATATAAGGAATACCAGAACAATGAGCAAGTAAAGACACTCTATCAGTTGAGTGTCACTGGTTTGTGAAATACCAAGGCACTTCTTGAAAACATTATTCACAATAGTCCTCATAGAGTTGCCCTCTGTGTATAATCAGTCAAATGTGTAACTGTTTTCAGGATCAGTGATGATCCAAGTTATGCTTTCAAATCAAAAGTGTTCTTCTGTGACAAGCCAGATGTGCAGAAATGTTCCTTGTTTCAAGTATCTGTATTTCAAATATAAGAAGCTTGGAGAATTTTGTTTGATTAAAAAGCTTTCTATTTCTCACATCTTCAAGTAATGCTGTACTGACATCGATGCGCAAATAGATTAGCAACTCCCAGGGTTTTCGTCTTTTTCTTTGCAAAGGAGTTGGGCAACATTCTAAGATTTGCCTGAAGGGGAAAAATACTGTTTTTACTTTTTAATACATTTTAGTTCATAAAAGTTATTTAAAATATGCCATGATTAGTTCGTAGCTATGATATTAAAATGTGTATTGCAATAGGATCTTGCATTTATTATGTAAGAGTTTTCCAAACTCTTACAAAGACATGGATTTTCTGTATTTATACTTTGTTTACACTTGCCTCTCTTGTGTCCTATCTTATATCTCTCAGGTAAACCTCTCTATTATGAAAAGTACTGAGTTTTAATTTTCTAAATGAAAATGATCTATCTTTTACTGTTGTATAGAATTCTTAGCCTCTATAACGTCTGAATATTTTCCCCCATTAAGTAATCTCCTAATTTTCCAGTCAAATCTACTGAATTTTTCTTTAGCTGTGTCTAGAAAGACTAGATTTCTTTTCAATAGAGTTGACTAAAAATAATGAACAAGAAATAAATCTAAGCAGGAGTAACTGTCATTAATCTTTTTTTAAAGGAGTTTATTTTCAGTCTATGCAATCAAGCACTGCTACTGTTTATTGAAGTATGTCATTATTTCCATTGCTCCATTTTGAAAGTCATATTAACCAAGTTAGATGCTAACTTCATGCATTTTAATTTTTCATGTAGCTTCCCTCCCTTCTTTCCCCCCACTCCCCTCCCCTTTCTTAATTTATTTCTTGGATACCTCCCTATAGCATAGGGGCTCCACAGGGATGAATTTTAGGATGTAGCTTCTCAGTGTGTGACCTGCTGTTCCTATCTTTAAGAGATTGAAAATTAGGCATAAAATCATCAACAGAGAGAAAAATGACCTTAATGACTTTCCCAAAATATGTGCCTCAAAAACAGAAAGAGTTGTTTTCTGTAAGGGCCTTCTCTTTCTTCATTGACTGTAATGGGAAATTAAATAGTTGATTTCAGAATCTTAAGTCTGAGATGGTAAAAGTTAGGTGAGATCCTGTTCTCTGGGCTTTTGTTGTTTTTTTTTTTCTGGGTGAAGTCACCTGAAAAATCTGCCCACACAACTAGATTGAGAACAATTGTAGTTCTCCTCTTGGATTTCACATTCTTTGGGCCCTTGTGAGTCACTGAATGCTGGCATGAGGTAAGGGGAATATCAAGGCAATTGTGCCCTCAGGGCTTTCTGGCATTTCCAAGAATTTGGTGATCTCTTTGGCTTGTGAATGCTGGAACAAATGCTGTTCAACTGATAAACTGAAGAAAAGTTCAAGCAAGCAGAAATGTTGGCATTTATGAATGTTTGCATGATGGAAGTTAGAATTAATAACCTATATAGGAATATTTCTTTATTTTCACTGAGAGAAAGCAGTTGAATATATCTTGAAATGTCAAGCTGACAGTTCTGTGTTGTTAAAATTAAATGTTTTAGTTTTGCATCTTAGGAGAGAAAAGGGAGTTTGCTTATAAAGTCAAGTGTCCAAACCAACCTCAAAGAATGAGTAGTCTTATAATTACTCCCACTGCTGTGCAAACATGTGAAGCTGACTGTTGAAATGAGCTTTCTTAATTATGAACCATGATATAATGTATATTCAGGCTATTTAATCTGAAAATTCAGTGAATTTAGTCTCAGCTTTTCTGACCTTGACTTAGAGTAGATTGAAATTCAAAGTTGTTTTATTATAATGACTGTCAGCATTGTTGTTTCATGAGGCATCTGCTACACAGTTTTACTAATGTGTCATATGATAAACAGCTCAATAAAAACATGAAACTATTATTCTTTATCCTCCAGACTTTTAAGTTCTGTTTGAAAGAAATGCAAATGTATTTTCCCCTATACTTTTAAAACCCCAATAATTTTGCACTTCAGCTATGAATATTAGCAGCTGTGCTGTTAATACAACTGGCTAAGGGAGAGCTGTGCTGTTAATATCACTGCATAAATACATCCCTTTCCAATTTGAGTAAGCAGGGATCCTTTAGGGATAAATTATTGACATACTTAGGTAAGAGCAAGAATAATCTGTCCAAAAAGAAAACACTTTGAGAAATCATTCTGTAAAAGCTGTAGAGCAGTTCATACCTCCCCTGCCGTAGCTGCCCTTGCAGTGAGGATGGAGGCAGAGGAAGGTTGAGCTTCACCAGACCTCAGCAGCAAACCTGGGCCCATCCAGACCTGTCACCAGTGTCTTCCTCGACTGCTCAGCACTTTGGTAGTACCGGGACTGCTTCTGACTGTCACCGTCTCAAGGGAAGAGAAAGCTGGGAGAGAGATGTACCCCAGATTTTGCTCTAGCCTTTTTAGGTGGCATAACTGTGGGTGAGCCTTTAGTTGTGTAGCTGGCTAAACTACGATTATGCACAACTTGCTGGGGCATTAGGGAAGAAAACCAAATGTGTCAGGGGAAAAAAGTAAAGTTGAGACAGCTGTAAGCAGAAAAAGTAAGCAAATTATCCAGACTTATCCTCTACATTTCTGAAAATTATTTTAACATAATTATACATGTATCTGAACCCTTATATGTTTAATATCAGCAGGCAAAATATTAGCATTTTTTTATGCTTGTGTCTATTTACCTCCTCTTCCTATCCTGATCTGCTGGTTATTCTGGGAAGATGCCATCACTGCAGGGAAGCTTACTAAGAGGCTGGGGTTGATTTTTAGTTTTGAATACATTCAGACTTATATTCATTATCAATGGAGATTAAGTTGAGTTCCACAGCTGGAATCTGCTACTGAAAGTGGTCTGTTGCTCTACCCTTTGCACTCAAGAGTTTTATGCTGGGACAGATTAGTTCAAGTGGCCCTGTGGAGTATAGCTGTAGGTTTGTGGTGGGATAGGAATTTCTAAAATAGATTAAGCACAGCATGCAACCAGCTTTTTAGATTGGCAGTGGCTGCTTCAATGCAGCTTACAAAGCAAGCAGAAGGACTGTGGATGTGCAGTGTTCAAGGCAGCCTTGCCTGGGCGATGATCTATTTCCATGTTACAGGCATGTAGAGTAATAGAGAGTGATTAGCAGGTTGGGTTAAAAGGAGGAAACAGTCAAGCTTTCATCTAAGAATACTTATTAAATATATTCTTTAATGAGCATGGATTTCACTGTGTCACAGGGAAGTAGGATCTGTTCATCCAGTCTATATCTTATGTGCTTAGGAAAATGAAATTTCCTAGGCAGTGATGGAAGGATTTACTTGTGGCCTCTGACGCAATCTGCATATCAATGCAGCTTTGTTCTTTAATTCTTTGTCATCGCTTTTGTGGGTGGCTGGCTTGTGGAAATTGAAAGGGTTGAATTTTGGATTCTTACGGAGATGATGGCTCCTCGTGCATCTGTTTGTTGTGTCCATGGGATGTCCGTAGGTCAGATAGCAACAATAGCACTCTATTGAATCAGCATAAAATATGTTTCCTTCAAAAAAGTCTATTTTTTTTTTAACCAAGTAATTAGTTGGTAGAGAACAGAACCTTCATCGTGACCAAGTTAGTCTTGCCTGGTACCAAATTAAAAAGAACCTTTGCAATATCAGTAATGGTAACTTGATGGAAGATCAGTATGTATAGTTTATAGTTTAACCTTTTTTTCCCCTTTCTTCTTCTCTCTCCTCCTTTTTAAGATGAACTTAAGGAAATAATTCCTGATGGTGAGGGTGACAGAGCACTGCAATGGGCTGCACAGAGAGTCTCCTTCTCTGGAGATCTTTAAAGCCTACTTGGACACAGCCCTGTGCCACGTGCTCTAGGTGACCCTGCGTTTTGGACTAGGTGATCTCTAGAGGTCCCTTCCAACCTTAACGGTTCTATGAATGATTATTTCTATTTTGAATTGCAATAGTAGTAGCAACAGTACTCCAATGTGGAGTGTAAAAATTTTTTTACAGATTTCCTGTGTGTTTGCTTCTGCTCTATTTGTTAGACTAGCTTGCGGTACAATACTGATGTGTGAAAATAAGTACTTTTGTTATGACTGAGTATACGTGGTGTGAACATAAGATTGGAAGACAAGAACAGATTTACTTTGTGGTTTGGATCTAAATTGGTGAAAAATCAATTCAATTTCCCTCAAAATGCAAGAAATGTCCTATAGGCTCAGGCAAACTCTCCATCTAGACTCTCTATTGAGCCCAGTGGTCTGTCTCCAACATGTCCAACTGGACATGATGTTTTGGGAGAGTGCACAAAACTGGCTGCTTTCACCTTGCATGTTTCCAGCATCTATTACTCATTCAGTTACTAATGCTGGGCACTATTCCTCTATCCTTTTCCATTTCATTTATTATTTATTTCTGGTCTCATTTTTCATTAATTTGTCTTTTTGAACCTTGTGGTCCTATCTGCCCCTACTACCTCTGAAAGCGCCAAATACGAGGGGTATTGAACGAAACGGCAGCAAACCCACAACCTTCCTCTTGTCACTTCAAACCAATCTTCCGCTATTTCCAACTAATCTCCTCATCTGAAAAATGAGCCTAATCAAGAATGTCACATCAGAACACTTAGCAGTTTAGATTTCTTAATTAGTAAAATAGGCTGAACCAAAATGTGAGATCTGAATGAGCAGCTTGGGAGCAACATTCAGAACTTCAGCCGACCTGTACAGTCTATAACTCACTAATAATGATTTTGCTGATCGCAAGAATTGCAGGCAGCAGTGAGGGGAATAGATGGATTCTGAACAGGTTCTTTATCTCCTAAGAGTGGTACTTTGAAGAATACTGCTGGAAGGTATGCATCATGATAAGAGTTTGCATGTGTAGTGGTCGTGTGCTGTTAAATCCTACTGTTTTGATTGAATCAAAATTTATTTATACAGTGATGTGGCTTCAGTTGTACACAATTTAGATTGTACACAGCTTTCACTTAAGAGGCAGCATAAACTTATGATCAATCATTTTATTGCTTGCAGTCAGAAATTCTAACTAGGAACAAGCTTGCTCCATGGAAAGATCTGCTAGTTGATAGTAAGCTAAATGAATATTCTCTTTTACCAATTCTTGTGTGAGAGATTGTCATGAGAGGGAGGGGAAAAAAAGAGATGATTATATATATACACATATATATATATAATATATCCAATGCAATAGCATTTTCAATCAAGCACAAACCTATGGCTAACTGAAGTTTAGATAGGAGAACTGAAGTGACGAAAGAAAACACTCAACAACTTGGTGTTTTAGCCTTGAAAGTTCTAAAATAAGCAAACTACAAAAAGCAAACACAGCAAATTGCAGTAGCATGCTACTGCTTTTTTTGCTGCTATTGACACTTTTTAATTCCCTGGTCTCCTCTTGTGTTTCTTACAGCAGCTTCTCCCTGAGTTTTTCTACTAATTTAATCTAATGATTACAGATAGAAAACAGTTATTGAAACACATCCTCACTTCAGAAGCAGGATATGTAAGATAGGAACACAGAAGGTATGTCTAGACTTGGAAGAAGAATGTGCTTGACAGATGTACATTACACCAACTTAATTAAGGGGGAGTCTGGAAGTCTGATTTTTTTAAATGCAATTTTAAAAATATACTGTGAAAATTCATTTAAAGGATTCTTAGAGTTTACATAACAACTTGCTTTGTTTGTCAACAGTAGCCATCATTCCTTTGAAACCTGATATATACCGGAGCTAGAACTGTACTTCTCCACTGCCAAGGATCTCTTTTTTGTTGTTTTTTTGTTTGTTTGTATTTATTCATTGCCAATATCTTAACTCTGCTGAGAACCTTATAAATTAAATTATATTTAATGTTAATTTGAAGATGAGAAAAGGAATACTAATCTTTTGGTGCTGAGCAAAGGAAGAAAGGTTTTAAATTAGTAAATGTTAAACTAGCCGTTTTTAATGGGGCTGAAAAAGAAATGCAGCCTTAGAAAGTTGCTCCTTGGCTGATGGCATGCTCACTCAGTTGTACTTAGAGGAAACCATACAGTAAATCACAGAAAGTGAGCGAGCAGGTTAAAAACCCTGAAACCCTGTGACCAGCCCGTGGCTTACAGTGCTGTGACCGTGATCACAGGCAGGCACTTAGGACGCTTTAAGCTTGATGTAGGGAGTAGTCAGTGGAAGTGCTCTCTGCACAGAGGCATTTGAGCCCGTGGTGGAAGTTGTGTGACTTAAGGGGGAAAGAAGGATGGAATGAGAAGGCAAAGAGCTCGGGAAGCATTGAGGGCGGCTGTCACTGTCGCAGCACAGCGGGAACCATGTGTTTCCTCTTGTTTTGTGATCAGGTTACTGAGACATGCTCTTTGCATGACATCTGGGTCTTGAAGTGCGTAGTGCCAGGTGAGTTTTATTAACATACTGCAGAAGAGCTCAGATTCTGCAGCAGTTTGAGGTGTTTCTGAGAGTTTTGTCTAAACCAGGAACACGGTGTTCCTGGTTTGAGTTCAAGCGGGACAAGTTTTGCAGCCTGCAGTAGGTCCTCTGGCTTCAGTCCTGTGCTTTGATCTGCAGCGCTGTAAGGCTCCGCTGAAGGACAATAATCGTTGTAATTATAAGGAATAAATGAATGAGGAATCAGGGGCAGCAGGCACCGAAAGGCCGGGGGCGCGAGGCGGCGGCGGGCTGCGCCGTTCCCTCGGGAAGAGGAAGAGGAGGAGGAGGA
>VZSG01000852.1:78804-95311 GCA_013398315.1 Nothoprocta pentlandii
CCCCTGCTCCCGAGCAGCGCGGCCTCGGATGTCCGGTTTCCTGGTGCGTTTTTTTACCTGGCAAGCTCGGGATAACTTCGGTGAGAATCTGCAAAGCGCCTGGGAAAGTTGGGAGCTCCCGCGCGGGCGCCCCGAAGCCGCCGCTCCTCCGGCACCTTGTCCATCCCGCGGATTTTTCCCTGCCTTGGATATTGCGAGGGGAGGGAAGGCGGGCGGGAGGGGGGGCCGCGCCGGAGCGTCGCCCGCCATGCACTTGCTGCGGGTGCTGTGGCTGGGCTGCTGCCTGGCCGCCCTGCTCCCGGGGCCGCCGCCCGCCGCCCACGCCTTCGAGTCCGGCCAGGGCTACTACGAGGAGGAGCCCGACGCGGGGGACGCGCAGGTACGTGCGGGGCCCGCGGGCAGCGGCCCCTCGTGGGCGGCCGCGGGCTCGGGCGCTCCCTGCGCGGGGTCCCGCCGCGGGGTGCCCGGGCGGGGACGGGGGCCCCCTTCCCTTGGCCCCCAGCTCCCGTGCAGCGCCGCTGAAAGCCGCCGTGTCCCCGCCGTGGCAGGGTGGCCGCGCTGTAACGTGGCGCTGGGGCTCGGCAGCGCTGCCCCGGGGGCGCGGGGCGCAGCCGCGGCTGCGCGGCGGTTCGCGCTCCGCAGCCGACACCTCGAGCAGCGTTCGGGGAACTTGGCGGCTTTGCGCTTCCCACCACGCCGGGGCATGGGGAGGATGCATAGCAAGGACTTATGTAAGCATGTGACGTTGTTGGACATCAAAGGTCTG
The DNA here is from genome assembly GCA_013398315.1 of Nothoprocta pentlandii. Lineage (NCBI taxonomy): Eukaryota > Metazoa > Chordata > Aves > Tinamiformes > Tinamidae > Nothoprocta > Nothoprocta pentlandii. The sequence continues at coordinate 79,571 of VZSG01000852.1, forward strand.
TCTAAGTTTTATAACAAGTCTGACCCTCATTTAGATGTTCTTAAGATTTGCAACTTGTCAAAAGCAATAGTGAGCCAGCTCATTCATTATCCCCTGAAGTATGGGGGGGCGGGAGAGTACAGAATGTGTGAGTTAAAAGTTCAGCTGATATTCTGCAGGGCTTTTTTTTTCTTTTTTTTTTTTTTTTAATTTATAATGATATTCTTAATCTAGCCGATGAAGTAAGTCTGCTACACCAATGCTGTTTGCTGTCCTGTGTAAAAGTTTGGGAGACTTTACTGTAGTTAGGTGGGGAGCCAGGCTTGCGTTCCGATAGTCTGCACTAGCTCTGCTGATTTGGGAGGGATACCCAGGCTGTTATAGACCATACGAAGTTCACAGAATTCATGCTTTCCGAATAATGTTCTGATCAAAAAAGCTTACTGAGGATACTGATTCAGATATTACAGTTAGAGCTCGAGTGCTTTTATTTTATATCCTTAATGCTGTAAGTGACAGTTATATTGCTTAGATGCTTAAATGTTCATCAAGTGTTCTGAAAAGCTAAATATTTAAAAATTGGAACGCAGTGCCAATCCAGCTTGTCACTCACTTTATCTTATCGCTAGGCTATTTATAAAAATGCAGAACTTAGTAGAGGATAACTCTTTCCAGCCTGTTGGTTCCTGAGTAAAATTGTTTTTTTGGCTTATAAACCCTTAGAACAGCTTGTGCTGAAAAGGTAGGAAGAATCCAAGCTGGAGCACTGTGCAAACTTCGTACCCTCCAACTGTAGGATTAGAACGGCTGATGGGGAAGATGCTCTCCCGAGTGATGCTGTGCATTTCCAAGCATGTCCTGTAGACTGTTTCCCTGCTCTTAAAGAAACCTCAAAGTCTATAGGAGCTGCCAGTGGAGTATAGACAAGTGTTCCCTGAAAAAAAGGGAACCATAATTAAACTGAAGGGAGAAAAAAACAAAAGACCAAGAGACTGGGAAGTGAGTGGGTAACCTGTTAAGTAATTATGCTGGCAAAAACATGTTGTTGTGCCTGGCTAACACTAAGTAGTCGTGTGAGATTCAGCATCCGAGCAGGCTTAGTTGTGAGTTGCTCTGTTGATTTTATTTCTGGAGCTGTTTGAGTGAGCGAAGATTGTGCGTATTTGTCCCTGGGATGCGAGAATGCCAGGATGAATGCCTCGAGTAATTAGGAAGGATTAAATAAGTAAACTGCAAGTAATTAGTTCAAGGAAAATGTGATTATACTGTCAGTAAAAAAGTAATTTGCTTGAACTTCCTTAAATCAAATGAAAAATACCCTCTTTCATATGTTTGTAGATGTTACAGTTTCCTTGTTTTAACCTTCCACCATGTATGCCATACTGCTGTGTATTAAACTGATGTGTAAGTGCCCTTATACTTTAGGGGAAAGCTTTACTTATACTTTAGTAATTTCTACTTTAGAACTTATTTATTAAAATGTGGATGAAGTTGGAGATCTTCCAACTTAGGAGGAAAAGCTAGGCAGAAGAGAGGGACTGTGCTTAATTATTTTTCAACAGCTAAGTGCTAGAAATTAGTCTTGTCCTAAAGATTTGCAGCAAGTTAGCTATACCTCAGCTAAGTTGCTATACCATTACAGCTATACCTCAACAGTAGGAGTAGCTCTTGCGAGGGCACGTGCAGCAAGTGGGTGCTGCAGCTTCTGCAGGAGTGCCCAGTTTTCCCGACACTCCTAAGTAGCCTAAGGCTAAAGTTCATTATTTAATAAGATTACAGGGCCCAAATTAATAGTTTTGGGATGAACCATCTGACCAGCGGAACAGGAGTGAAACCTGGCTGTAAATCATCTCCTTGGGATTTCCTGCGTCATGCGAGAGGCTCGCGCCTCTCTGCCTGGCATGGAGACATAGCCGGAGCGCTCAGTGATCCCTGCAGGTCCTGGCCTGCCACTCGGAGATGGAGTGGCTGCCGGGCTGCTGCAGCTTGTGCAATTGTGGCAGAGACCCAGGGAATTACAACTGGCTGCTGGTTGTCTCTTCCCTCATCCTTTGGTTGGCCTTGTGAAGGAGATGACCTATTGGCAGCTCTCCCAGGAGTTAAGGTGGAATAGTTGAATTCCGGACCTGTTTCCCTGGGCTCCCCCACGCTTGGGGAGCAGCAGACCCATCCCTGTGCTCCCTCCCCTGCCTCCTACTGGGGGAGCTGCTGAGGAGCTGCGGCAAGAGAAGAGAGCAGTTGCCAACAGCCTTGCATCAGACCTGCTCCTGGGAGCAGTATTGAAGGGGCAAGATTGAAGATAGTATTTCTTGCTCAGCTTTGCAGTAGTAGAGCTGAGTTGCATATTTCAACCTGAAAAAAAAATCCGTTGGGGCTCAAGAAGAAAATGAAGAAAGGCCTTTCTAGTGTTTTTCTTTTTTTACCTCTCTTCTTAATATTATTTTCAAGTGCTCTATTTAGAGCCTAAAAGAGTAGACTGGAGTCCGGATAGCAAATCAGTGATGCTGAAAAGATAAGATTGAGACATCCAGTGTAGAGCTGCTGGAGGAGTGAGTGGTTAGATGCTCTTGGCTTTCACAAGCGCGTTGAACACAATGGCTCTGGTCTGATGAGGCTGTAAGGGCAGGTCTTGTCTCTAACAGTGGGGGAAATGCTGTGGATTCATAGTGATGCTTGTCAAGAAGGTGAGTTTGCCTCAAGTTATCAATGTTGTGTGTGTTTCTTTATTCTGTCACCAATTTATGCTTCAGAATGCCCTTGTTTGCTCTCTTGATATTGCCTTGTAGTCTCTCAAGTCTATGGTAACTACCATTCACTGAGAAAACTGCTAATTTAAGACACTGACCTGAGTTTGTCATAAATGTCACGATGTGTTCTTTAGGTTTTCTTTTTCAAAACACTTGGAGCATTCCTTTTCTTCCCAGGAGAGATAAATGTAACAATGTTAAATAGAAAAACCTAGTCAGGAAGGATGAGTATATACGTAATGTCTATGACTTGAAGCTTTAATTTCTATACTGTCTGAATATTTAAAAAACTCTCATGATGGATTTACCATCCAGCTTGTTCTATACATAGTTGCTGAACTGGGAACATGCAGTGAGTATTGTCTACCCAAGAGGTCCAGAGTTCCAAGTCTTCTCAGTTTGTTTGCTTATAATTTTCCAAGTGAACTGCGCTGCTGTGCAGGCTCTCAGAGCACGAACTAACATTTTTAGGCTATTGAAATGAAGGTGTGACAGCAGCGTGTACCGAGGCTGATTTAGTGGCAACATGGTAACAATAGCAGGAATAGGTTATTATGGTAACAATAATGGCAATAGTATTGTGGTAACAAAGACAGGAAAGAAGCTAGCAGCACAACTGAGAGGTTTGCAGTGAAGCCTTTAAGGGTACCAGCCCATGTAAAAGTTGGGTTGGTCAATTATTCCACAATGTCTTAAGTTTAAAGCTATAAATACGCAGGAATTCTTAGTTTTGCATTAGCCTGGGAATGTTATTTGTCTACTATGAAGAGCTTCCGTAGAAGTTGTGTGGGTTTGTCTTTTAAGCAGATAGCAGTAAAGTACAGCATGGTCTTTGTGCCATCATTTCCTTTGGCTGTGAAAAGGCATGCTGTGAAGCTCTGTTTGTCTTAGATGCCATCTTATGTTTTTTTTAAATATATCTCTGATGTAATAAAATGCTGCCTGTTGATGGCTAATGGATTTTAAATGCTGCTAGTGTGAGAGGAGGAGGGCAGTAGGAGTGCCAACTTCATGGCATTTTTTCGTCAACCCCCCTGGCTTAATGGCCACCTCTGAGCACAGGAATTGTGCCTTGCTCTGGGTCTTGATGCCACATGAGCTGCTGAGAGGTGAGGTTAGCTTTCCCGCTCCAACAATGGTGCTTCAGCAGAGACCTCATTCCCAGTAAGCAATGGGGAATGTTGGTGGGGTCAATGCTGCTTTTCGGCTATTACTGAGTTTTGTCTCTTGCATCTTTCCTTTTTACATGTGTGACGTTCTTTTCAGAAACACACGTGCTGTGTCTTTCTGGAGGAATGATTTGTGTCAGGTATAACTGGATGCACACAGGACCTATTATGGAGACTAAATTAGGTAATACTTCTGCGAGCAAAGCTGTTAACCTTTGCCTAGCCATTTGTGTGAGCAGCGTAACAGTCCTAAGCTCTGAGAGCTCACGGCTCTTTGCAGCTCTTGGTGTGAGTATGTGCATTCCTGGGTAGCTTGTGTAAGCACTTGTGTGTCTGTGGGGGATTTCTCAGGATTGCTGCTGACAAATAGCTGCATTTCTGAAGGACCTAAGAAAGCTTTGGGGATTATTTTAACTAACTGCAGTATTTAGAGACTGACATAAACATCCCTTTAAAAATACATGTTTTAAATGTTTTAGACTCATGCATGTCCTTCAAGGATGTGTCCACTCACTTGAGTAATAATAAACCTGGAGTAGCTCTTAGCTGCTGCAGTGGTGGTAGTAGTTGCCTCCCATTGATGCCCAGGCTCCAGAGGAGGAAGTCTGTCTAGAACCCCTTGTTCAGCTGCTGCTTTTTTGAACGTGGTCAGTGATTCATTGTAACCAAATGCTTGGAACAAAGGAAATCCTTACGAAGTCAGACTGGTATTCTATCAAGCTTAATATCCTAGTTTAATGTGAAAAATGTGCTACAGCTATTTGTTGAATGAATTGTAAGAGATTCCAAGCAAGGTTACTGGAAAGATGTAAGTGCTTTCAAAGTCTTAAGTTGCTTAGAATTTTTAGTGTTTGATAAAATTTTGAATTTTTACTGAATAGGGTAAGTACAACTGTGTTCATTATCTACTATTAAAATTTAATACTTTTATTTTTCGCCCTGCTTTTTGACCTCATTGATACGTACCACCACATTCTCCTCCGCACATACAGGCTTCTGCTTCAAAAGCCCTCTTGGCTTTGTGAACTGCAACAGAATTTTAAATTATAAAATGAGAGCTCAGAAGGAAGGGAGACGTGTTATTTGAGTTCTTACTTTATATGAGTTTGACAACTTGTATTTCTAGTATTAAGAAGTTATTTTGTGCTTGCCCATCAAGATCTTCTGCAATGACTTAATATTTATGTATTGTTGTACTTTTCGTCTTTGCTGCATTTCAGGTTTTAGTTAGGAAATAGCAAACCATAAGTGATTTACTCCTTTAGTGTAATCATTGTAAATTAATTTCTCAAGCTCTTTATTTCTTTTTCTTTTGAAATTTGCTCTGATTTATGTAAGATGGCTGTAATTCCTTACAAGTATTTGAAAACTGCAGTTGCTAGTGAAGTGAATATTTGGTGAAGGTGCTCCTATTAGCACAGTAATCGAGAGGAATGGAGCTTTCTAAGAGGCAGGAAAAAAATGTAGAGGAAAGTGCTTTTGGAAAGTTTGGGGGTAAAAAGGAGATGACCGTAGCCTGTGGATTGGGACTACGCAATGCCCTTCCATGAGCAGTGTGATACTGCTGTGTTTGGGTTCCTGGACTTATTTGCTGAGGCAATTCATCATCTTTTCGGGTATAAAATTTTAGAGATTCTGATTGTGGTTGACCTTGTGATTATGAGCCCCCTTGGCCCCACAACCCACCAGAGTGAAAACTTTCAGGGCTTGTTATAAAGAATGTCAGAAAAAAAATAGATAGCTGTTGAAGATCATTCAGCAGAAGCAAAACCAGTCTTGCAGTCTTTCAGCTTCCTTCATCTTCCTTCAGCTTTCTGCTCGTACAGAATTCAGGAGGCCAAGTGTGTTTAGGCGGACTGCTCCAGCTGTCCAGAATATACTTGTCTCGGCAATAAAAATATTTAAAGAGCTAAGAGGAAAACCAGCCAAATGAGACTTTACACCTGAGCTGCTACTCATTCACGTTTGCACAGACAGTTAAACTTGGGGGTTGGTTGGTTTGTTTGTTTGTCTGTTTTTTCCTCAGTTTGGCTAACAAGGATGCATCTGGTAAGTAACCTCTGAAATCTGCTCAAGAAACCTTATCGTTATAAAAACAAATAGCAGCAGTTGTAGAGGTTGAAGTATTAATTATTTCCAGGTCAAATGTTAATTTTGGAGGGTTGTGTTGGGATTCTGACTTGAGTAAAGTCCGTTCATCCCTTTCAAGATAGGTGGCTAATGCTCATCACCCTCCAAGTATGGGATCCATATAAAGAGTCATGTGAAGGAAAATTAGTAGTTGTCAGAGATGAGCTGTAGCAAATGTTTGGAGGTTTATATCCTGCTCTGCTAATTGGCATCATGATCATATGGGACTCCTGCTGATGAAACAGTCCGAGTGCCTGAGCTCCCTTTCACGGGCCCCTCTGACACCTGAGCAAGCTCAAACGGACAATGTTGTGAACCTGTTCTGCTGTTCAGGGAGCTCAAATAAATCAAGAGCGAGATCTGTGCACTGGGATTCACACTTAATTGAATTTACAAATGCTGTAAGAAAGTTGAGCTTCAGCAATTGTCTGTATAGGTGGTCTCAAGTTGTCCTTTATACAAAATAAAGAAACTTAACCTGGATGAAAAATTTCGAAGTAGTTCACAATACACAAGCTTTTCTAGCTTCAGAACTGAAGAAAGCTCTAAGGGAAAATATTTTTGAGTGACTTTTTTTTTTTCTTTCTTCCTTTATTTCTCTTTTTTTTATAGCTCTTCACTTGCATGTCATGTAGATTTTTTTTTTAATTTCCCAGTATTTCTTTGAAATTTTTGCCAATTGCCTCAACAACTCAGTACAGTCTTCATCTATCATTCCTGCTGATGAATGACCAATAAATATTGCAAGCTATGTGACAACTTTGTTGCTCCTGTCAGCTGGAGTTGAGGATAATAACCACCAAGTGAGGTTTCCTGTAAGTCAAAGCATTTGTATTTTGTCCTATGTGGTAGTTTGGTATTTGATACAGTATTAATGATAAACTCTGTTTGCATTCTCTTATTTAGAAAATAGCATTATTATTTTTTTGTGGGAAGCTGGGAGGGGGCAGAACTTATTGATTATAATGCAGAAGAAGAAAAATATATGACATCAAATTACTTGTAAATGTCCTAGTACCAAGCCTCATGATGAGTACCAAGTGTATCATCTTTCATGGAATTGCTGCCTGCGGTTCATGTGCAGTAACTAACTGCCTGAGGAGGCTGAGAAATACTTGTGAGCTGGTATCTTGGTAAAGATCGTCTCTTCCTATCGACAGATGTTTCCAAGTTAAAGCAGAGTCTACAACTTCCTCTCTAGTCCAACCACTCCCCAGCAAATCTTGCATAAGAGGCATGTGCAGCTGTGCTACAAACATGACCGTTCACTTCACATTTCATATTATTCATGTATGTCAAGGCACTTTTGTCAACATTTCAATTTCTTTTTGCAGTAAGAATTTTTTAAAAAAATCCTTTACATAATTAATATTTAAACTTTCTGTGATTTGGAGAAAACAAAATAATCTTTCTATGTAATTATGAGTCTTTTATTGTTGAATTGTGATAACTTCACTAGTAGTGAAGCGTTTCTCCAGGAAGGAAGGTAACCATGGACTCTTATTTTGCTTTTCCACTTGGGCGTGTTTCTGGCTGGCTAGAGAAGAACCACGTGTCAGCTTCATTTAAAAATACCAAGAATCTTGTTGTGCATTTTTAGAGAACATGAACAGCTTTCAAATCTTCTGCTGACGTGACTATTTTAGTTATTGTCCTGATTCTGAAGTTTCATGGCCCTTCACAGGGGGTTTTTTTTAGTTTGCTTGTTTCATCTAAAGGGTCAGGTAGGAAGAGCCAATGGAGAAGCAACCCAACTCCAGGTTCTCTGAGGGTCTCCTGGCTTGCTGGAGTTTCAGTAATTACCCCTGCCGTGTGTTCCCGGGTGTACCCAGTTTGCTCTGTCAAATGCCCAGCTAGGGGAAGGTGTGGGATCTCTTGGCCGCTCAGCTAAGTGCAGCAGCCGGGCAGCTCCTGGCAGCCCTCACCTTTCTGTAGTAATGCTGGGCACGCAGCGTGGTTTGGACTTGCCTTCAGGAGGGGACCCGCAGTGGATTTGGTAAACAGTCTGAACTCAAATTGAGATTAAGCTGCCTTAAATAGGGCAAGTTGAGTTATAAAGCTAGTTGTGTGTCTCAAGGCCAGACCACTTCTGTAAATGTAGCCTGTACAACTAAAAGGTGTGGAAATTGAGTGAAAAAATGTTTTGTAATTCTTGCCCAGTAATAGTTGTCTGTTTCTCCCTGATTGCCAGTTGTCAAAACAAATCAGGATCTCTGTTAGAACTGATGAGAACTGTTCCTCTCCTCCTCTGGGTGACTGGGCCTGCAAGTGATAGAATTGCTCCTTTTTAAAAACCAAAACCCACCCAGTGAAAGGAGCAAAGAGCTGTAGAGGAGTTTGGAGTCCGTTCTCCTCCTAAGTACCTGTGCCCACATGATAAGGTGGTAGCTGTACATTGAACCCAGATCTTGCAGTGGAAAGTGGGTGGGGTAACAGAGTAAGGAACAGTGAAGGATTTTTGGAGGACAGGACCATTCTTCAAAAGAAAGAAGAATTAAGCAGCTTTAGTTTGGGTTGTGTTTTTTTTTTTTTCCGCCCTCTCTGCAATGGGAAGAACAAGCCTTGGACAAGCCCTAGGTTAAATAGCTGTTATTAATCCGGATTAATAGCATTAAAAGGCTCTTTGTAGCAACCAACCTCTTTGAATATCTTAGTATAACCAGCGCTTGCAGAGAAATAATTAGTTTTTCAAATCCTGATTTCCCATGACAAATAGGAAGATCTGTGTTTTTCCCTTAATCCTTTAAGTAGCTACTTTATTCCATGTTTAGCAGGCTTATGATATTTGTTTTGAATATTGAAGCAAGATAAGAGTGGAATAAAGGCTGAACTCGGTCAGACCAAAGGCTTAACTTGCCCTGTATATAATTTCCAAAAATATCTTTATGTTAAGTAGGAATATCCATAGAAGAGCAAGTGCAGGGGTGTTCACAGGGTCTGCTGGTTCATGATTTGTAGTGAGAGGGTGACCATGGGATTGTGCACCTGAACGCAGCCCCGCTTCTGGCTCTTCCACCACCTCACAGGTACTTCTGGTTGCGCTTTTTCCTTTCATTTATGCCCTTAACATCCAAGGTTCTGCCAAATGACAGGATCTCCTACCACAACCTCTTCCTGACTAACAGTGGAAAATCACTATATGTGTCTTGACTATGGGCAGCAGAGCAACCTGGGGACTTCTGAGCCTTAAATGAGAATTGGAACTGGAGGGGTGGAGGCTGCTTCATTTAATAGCCATCAGGTGACTTTTCTTATATGAACTGTCCAGGTGCTTTTTTGAATCCAGAGAAGCTTTTAAACCTCCCTTCACTTTTGTGCTGGAAAACATGGGTACCAGTCCTTTCCTTTTTATGCCCTGTGAGGTTTTATTGAGTTCTTCTCACCTCTTCTTTTCCGGGCTACAATTCTTTAGTTTATATAGCCGGATATTTGTAAAGAAGCTGTTATTTGCATTTGATCAATCTAATTCATTCCTTTCCTAGTTCTTTTCTTTGAGATTGCAAAGCAAGAAGAGAGCCAGGACTGCACGCAGTATTCCAGATGTGGGACAGCATCAATACATGTAGAGAAACAGTTATATTTTATTCTCTTCGCTAATAACTCTTCACTTATTTACCTGAAAAGTGTTGCTTCCTTGGAGAGTATTTGTAACATGCCAGGCATGAGTATGATTAAAGTGTCTCGTTTAAGGAACTGCCCACGTTAATATTGAGGAATTGGAGGGGGGAGGGCACTTCAAATTATTACAACTTCCTCAAAAGTCACATAGCAGCTGTGCTCCGAGCGGCTTGTTTCAAGATGATATGTGGTTATTTAACCTGTATTCATTATGTCTGAATGTGTTTTTCTGTCTGCCACATGTGCGCAGTAAGAGATTTAATGGGACTATCTACTGAGTTATAGACCATGAGTTATAAATGTCTTTAATGACTTTTAAGAGATGAAATACTGTATTCTCAATGAAATCTGTGAAATATGCCAGTAAAATTGTTGGGGTTGCTTATGTCCTTTTAAAATTAGGCTGTTACTATAGAGTAGTATTTGTGAGATCGTGATTATGTAACTACGTTGCATATAACTATGCATACTTGCTAGGAGTTTGCCTGTAGTTACAAAGTTTTGATACACATCAAACCTAGCCTGAAACATGAGAATATAATAAAGGCCTTACTAGGTCAGACTAGTGTTTTTCTGTGATAGTGTTCTTCAGATAACTGATATAGGGAGAACATAGGAGCTTGGACACTCTCTGAAGCTTTTTTCTCTTGTACTCTCCACTGTTGGATTAAGGTTATCCAAGGACGCATTCTTGCCTCTTTCTTCCAGTAGCTGTTAATGGACCTTCTGTCCATGGACTTGTCATCCTTTGAATATGTCATCAACAGTTCAAAGATTCACAGCTACTTTGTGTAGGACAACTTGGGCGCAATGGATCTTCTCCAGTTTGAAAGTGGCCTGAACTATAGAAGAAGTCTTTACAGACTAGAGATCTAGACAGTATGTCCTAAAACTTTCAAATTAAAGAGCACTTATTTTTACATCCTGGGCGTATGAATTCTTGGGCAGTCATATGGTGTGTCATAGTGTGTTGCTGAGTTCCACTGATGATGGGCAGACTAAAACTAAAGATACAGCAAAGATGCTTGTAGCAAGACTTGATTCAGTTCTGACTCTCCCCCTGCCCTCCCACCAACAAAAAACGATTGCCAGTGTCTTTTAAACTCGCATGTTACATAACTGATGCTGTAGCACATTCTGACTGTGTGTATTGTGCAATTGAAACACAATTTGTAGCATGATGAAACTCAACAAACCCCCACAATGTGTGTGTGTGTGTAGTGTGTGTTTTTTAGCCTAAGCTAGTGTGGAACAAGGTTGAGGTTGGTCACAACATTTATTTCAGATTTGGGTATTGTTAGTAGTACTACTGCACTGCTATCACTGCTGCACGTAGTGAAACACAGCATCTGCTGAACAGCTGAATAAGCCCTTCTACCTGTGTAGTAGTATTGGCTAAAACTATAACTGTAATATTAACAGGTATTAAGTGAAAATCTGCAATACAGTTTGTTATGGGAGTAAAAATCAAGCATTCAGAACTTACAAAATGCCAGAACTTAGAATCGTCTCTTCTGTGATCCACTTTTAATGCTCTTCAGACTAGTATAATTTTCTGGGATGTTGAAAAGATCAACAAGGATGCCCATGGATACAGGCATGGAGCTGCCATGGGCACATGATGGAGGATGGTGTTTCTAGTGGGCACAGACCTCTGTGCTTGGTCCTGGCGGTGCCAGGAGCTCTGCTTTTCCCCTCGTGTGCTCCTCTCCAACATCCCACATCCAGGCCAGCTTCACTTTATTTAATCTGTCCCTCTGGTCCTGACAGGACAGGTAGGAAATGTCCAGGAACAGCAATCTTTAAATAAAAATAAATAAATAAAAGACTGTGGGGGCCAGAAGCTGTAGATTTAGGCCTGTCCTTCAAGCCTGTATTCTTGAGCAAATCCTGTGTTTTAAATGTATTTCTCCTTCCTATTTTTTCACCTGTCCACTTTGGAGTCGCTGTAAGTACGAGAAAGAGAAACGTCACAGCTGCCGCTCGGAGCCTGCTGTGGACTCGAGCTCTCTTGCTCCACAGCTTCGATGGGAACAGGCCACACTGATCATTGCTTAAAGCAATGGGGTTTTAGCAGAGACATCTGCCTAAGTCTCCATGGCTGCAATAATTGAAAATTTATTAATTGGGAAGATATTGGTGAAAACGATAAAATATGCACCTGAGGCATTTTCTGTTTTTCTTTACTATCATTCCAGGTCATGCTTCCTTGTCAGTTTAAGATGCTAGAAATCTTGAAAGAGGAGGCTGTGTAATGTTAAAGTGGAGAAAAAACAGGCTTTAGGACAGTGGAAAGTTGAGCTGCAAGTTAAAGTCTGTCAAAACCTTTGAATAAACAAGTGGAAGCAGGATCTTGTAAGCGGAAAATTTCACTCTGCCAGTTCCAGCTGAAATTAGCAGCTCAAACCAGTGTAGTTGGGTACTGCAGCCCCGAGCAGCATTCCTGCCACCCAGGTGCCTTATTTGTCCCCTGTACAGTGTCTGGAGTGGGAATTATGGACCTGCACGGAGACTTGAATCAGGGAAGTGATCTGAACGAACAGCTGGTGGGAAGATGGTGAAGTTACGGCGGAGACCGGCTTGGATGGACCAGTCTTTCAATGTTAGTTTGTGTCTTGTCTTTGCAAATGCTTGTTCTCATAAGGGGGTGAGGGAAAAGTGGCATGAGGACTGGAATGGACAGCTGGGAGTAGGCAGGGTGGAGGATTTCCCTGTTGTGGAGGCATTTTCTAGCATAGGGTACTTGTCAATAATAACATAAGAAAAGTGTGGGACTGTTACCTCTGCTGTAGTGACCTGTTTTCTTTTTGCTTTGCCAATATAGCATGAAAAAATGGCCCCAGAACAGAAGACATCTTGAAGGAACCAGCAGTGCTTTGGGATCACTGTGGTACCTGCTAAATCAGCTCACTTGATCTGCTTAAATTTAAGTAGCTGATTTAAACTAATTATCTGGACTCCTCCTATAATTAGAAAAGAGAGGAGGACACTCAGGGAAGAATTGAGACCACCTCATCAGCCAGTTTCCAATTTTTTTTGATTAGATTTTATGTTTTGGAAGTTATAGTTTTTAATTAGGCATGGAGGTTAAATGAAATAATTGCACATGTGTGTGCACATGTGTATATGTGCATATATTTCACGTAATTAGAGGAGCTCTGTTCAGTTACATGAGCTGTTTCCCTGTATTGGCTTTACTGAACAAGAATTTGCCAGAGGTTTTCCTTAAGTATATGAAGAGCTTCTGTTTTGAGATCAACATTGAAAGATTAGATGCTGTACTGGCTTTTTGTTTAAATCTTGTCAGTCGGTGCTGAGTTATAAACAGCAAGTGGCTGAAGGAGAGAGTGAAAGGGATAGAGAGAAGCAGCAGTGAAGGAGAGGCGGAGGATTCCGTGCAGCTATTCCTGCAGCTCCAGCAACCTGTGCGTGCTGTGGCCAGAAACTGGCTTAATAGGAACCCACTGTAACATCACTTTTTTCTTTTTTTTTTCTGAGAGCCTAAAATAGACTTTAAAACACTTTTTTTTTAACAGACTGTGCATCAGATCAATGCATCTGATACACCTATTATTGTCTTGATTCCTATTCATAGCTAATTGTATGGAATTAGAGGAGGGATAACTTTAGTCTGGAATTTCCTCAAGTCATATACTTATATGTTAATGTATTGTTCCGTATCCGGATACTGTTACTTAATTTAGGTCTTTAGACTTAGTTTAGGTGTGGAATACAGTGATGTTGTTTCCACCTTTGCATGCACGTGTGTACACACGCACATGCATGTATGGATCCTTTAAAAATATATATATAAAAGAAACTGTACTGAAAACTATGAGCTGATATTTGTTTTTAATAATTCTGCTGTACATGAAATAAACCACTCTAAGTCTTCCTTTCATGAAATAATCTTTCATAATCTTTCAGTAATACTTTAGACACTATAGAATCACAGAAAAAAAAACAAGGAAATTGTTTCATAAAATTCAATATAACTATTTGAGCTGGATAGAAAGCAGGATTCAAAGTGATATTTCAAAAAGTTTTTAGTTAACTGCCAATTTTTACAGTCTCCAAAACTCTCTGGTGAGCTTGGAGGAGAAGCTCGGAGCAACTCTCCAGTCTGGTTGTCACTTATGTTGCAGTCTTGATAAAAGTGTGTGATACGTAGTGTTATACTAAGGATACAGTAACTTCCTTTATATTTCATAGATGATTTCAAGCTTTAAAGTCAGCATACTCATATAGAAATATATAATTGAAACATAGTATAAAGGAGCACAACAGATGTGTATTTCAAGGAGAACTGTTTTTAATTACAGCAGATACATCTTCAGGACAAAAATGTGTCTTCACGTATGGAAGAGAAGCTTTTCTGATAGCCTCCTGACTGGCTATACTGCCAGATCACTGTGTCTACTGTATCTGATGTGGCTGGATAGTAGGTGGTGTTGAGATAACTTTGGCTGCACTGACTTAACTATTTTATTGTATCTTATCTCACTTGTCACTCTAACACAAAAATTGATAAAGATAAGCATGAGATAGCAGTGCTCGACTTACTGCCCTTTTTCTAATTCATCTGATATTTTCCAACAATTTTCCAGTTCTGTATTCCTTGATCTGTCAAAACTGGACTGTGCTTAGGGTTATATTTATACTTCCTATAGTTCTTTCTATAACTGAATGTGATTGCTCACATGTGTGCCTTTAGGTAGACTCATAATTGGTTCACTGCCATTGCCACAAAGATTTGCCTACACTCTGTGTGAACTTAGATGGCAAAATGATTTCTCCTTCACTTGCCTTCTCCTGCCCCATCTTCATCCTTTGTTAATATTTTTTTCCTCTGAGTCTTCTCTCTTATTCATTTCACTTAAGTCAAAATATTTCATAGTCACCTTGTTCTTTTCTGAGATCTGCTCCAAACTCTGAAATATAACAAAAGATATCTGTGTGCTTTAAATAAGGGAGAAAAAAAAAAAGATATTTTAGTAGACTGTCATTTGTGAAATACTTATTTGTTTTGTAGGAAAAATGTAGTTCTCCATCCTAGTAGAACAAATGTAGTAAAATTGCTTGCAAAAGTGTACTGTTGCATCTTGATTTTGTTCAGTTAGTGAATTACAGCACTCTATATGGAGCTATGGCTCCAGCTCCCTTCCAAAGAATATGAAAGTGCACAATGTATTAACCTTTTGGAGTTTTTCTGTTTGGTTAGTTGATTTTTCTTTTTTCTTCTGGAGGGCTGACATTTTCTTGCTTCTAGATGTGTGCTTGATTCTTCAGATTAAGGAGAGGCTGTTTTATTATCTGATATTCTAGTAATAAAATAATATTTTAAATACTTTTTTATACTGAAATTTAGAGAAGAGTGAGAAGTTAAAGTTCTGTGACAAATGCTGTTCATATAAAAAGATTTCAGTGTGCTATTTAGCTGAAAAACTAAGGTATTATAGCTAAAACTGGCTTAAAATTTATCCATAAATAGGAGCATCAGTTGGAACTCGGGCAGTTTTCATTTCAACTAAGACGTTTCCTTTTTTTTAAGATCACTTAGCCTTCCTAGAGATTTTAAGAGAATAAAAAAGCACATGTGCAAAATATTTTTGGTTAATAGCAATTATGAGCAATCAAGAACACTGACTACAACGAGCTGTAGTCCCCATTCATGGTTTTATGAGGAAAGACTGCTCAAATTTGTTAGGGAAGAAAGCAGAAGTGAATGAATTCAAGCACTTGCTTTACATCCAGTGGAGCACCCTATCTCTTTCAGCATGATAATCCTGACCTTGTTAGGCTTCATATTTACCCCTGGCAGTAAGCACTGGCAGGAGGAAACCATTAGGGAAATTATTTTCTTGTAAAGCTGGAAATTCTGTCTTAAAGCAGAGTTGAAATGTTGTACCATGCTAGTTTGAATGACCTTGGTAATAAACTGCAAAAGTGTTTTATGTGGCCTATAAAATGGCAGCTTATAAAGATAGGGAGAGTAATAAGCAAACATACACACATATATATATATTTATATATAGTATGTATTTTACTGTTGCAGAAATACTTCCTTTGTTAACTGTTATGCTACCTCTGCTACATAG
>VZSG01000852.1:95393-175513 GCA_013398315.1 Nothoprocta pentlandii
TTTCTTTTTAACAGGACTATTATCCAGTGATATGCTCCTCTCCCAAAGCTTGTCAAATTTCTTTGTTATGGACTTTTGTTGCTTGGTAGTAGGTTTGAGCTCCATGGTGCAGGTGGTACAAAGTTCAGTTTTATGTGTATGGGGAAAAGAGGGATTCAAAATTTTTTTCCTCCCTTCATTTTGAACCAAATGTTTCATTTTTTCCTTGGTTTTCACCTAGATCTTATTTTGTGAGAATTTATGTATTATTCATGTGTGTAATTTTACAGCTATCTCGCTTTACAGCTCTCCATCATATGGACATAGTTTGCTATTATGGCCTGTTCTTTTCATCCTTCTCTGAGCCTTGTCTAATCTTCTTTGCATTTTGAAATGGTGTGATCAGGTCTGTCCTAGAGTGAGAACATGAGGGAATTACTTATGACATTATTGCATATAACCCAAATGCAGTTATTCTCTATCAAATCAGATCTCTGTTTTAAGCAAATCAAACGTGCCCTCATCCCATGAGTTAGCATATGGGTGTCCTTGTGCATGTAATGGATATACATCTCATTATGTAATTGGGGACTATCAGCTGCGTGACCTGCTCTGCACACAGTCCTCCTTTCCTTGAGTGGACACTCATCCGCCATATGGTGATACCTTCTAGTTTGCTCGTGTGATGTATCCGTTTCCAGTGACATGAAGGGAGAAGAGCTACAGCTTTTCCATAAACATCGTGACAGGGAACCAGCTGGGAGAATAATTCATGCAGCCCCTGTTTACTCCTATTTCTAGATGTAATAATTTACTTTAAGTATAAGCACACCACTACTTCTGTTAAGGAAGTCTAAGAATTACAGACTTAAAGGAAAATCTCTAAAATAAAAAGTTAGTTATTTTGGCTCCTCTTTTGTTACTTAGTCAGTGGTATTTGTGTTAACTCAGTAGGTATTCTTGTGAGAAGACAGAACTTGATCCATACAATTATTCAGCATATTTTGCTGACGTATGTGGAGCTGTACGTGTAGAACGGCATAAAACACGTAGCCAGCATCTGTAGTTCAGGTTCGAAGCCCTTCACTCTCAGTTGGATTTTTGAGTAAAAGAGCAAGGGCCTGATCTTTGGGTAAAAGCAAAGGGAGGGTTGGGGTAGAAAAAGAGCAAAAGGTGTTTGAGGAGCTGTCCTTGTGTGACCGTGTGGCTGCGCGTGGTATGTCCTTACCTAACCCCTAGGCAGGGACTCCTGCAGTGGAGCATAACTCGGGGCTAGCAGCCTGGTGTGAATCAGGACCATGTTTTGAATTAGACACCAGTCAGAACTGCAGGGTGGCTTTGAGCCTCTAGCAGAAATTGATGTGGAAATCCTGGTTTTCCACATCTTTGGCAAACGTTCAGATTAATAAATCATTATGTAAGAAGTGGTCCCCAACCGCCACCCCTAGTCCCTCAGGTATTTCTGTGTGGGAGTGGCTGGTATTCCAGATGCACAAAATTTGAGGTTGGCGGGCTGTGGTAAATGTCTTCAGAGCCCATCCATGTAATCACTTTATTTTTTTTCAGGGAGATTAGCCTTTGGGAGCCTTCCTTTGTGACTCTCAAGTGACTGTATGTGTGCAATAGATACCCAGCACACTACTTTTCCAAAACAGTAACCATGTATGTAGTAGCTGTATGGCAAAGTAGTACAGGAGGCAGGATATTTAATAATTGGGATCAGGGACTTTCAAAATTAAGTTTTCTTGTATTTTAGCCTATTCATATTTCTGAAAAGCTGTAACACTTAAACTGAAGTGCATCCCTCTTTATGCTTCTTATCTACAAAATTCTGTGTATCTTAGGAGAAATCAGCTATTTGGGTAAGAATCAAAGCTAAGTTCAGGGGTTGGAAAGCAGTTGCTGAGTTAAAATGGTCAGGTGACATCTTCATTGCACCCCAGCTAAAGAGAAATAACTTGGATGTTCTAGGCCTGAAGCCGGGACCGTGAAGATCTTGGGGAAAGAGCCTGACTCCAGCTTCTTGGAGTGCCCAGTTCTGTCTTGCAATAGCTACTGCAGTATCCATCTGCTGTAGCTGTATCCATGTAGCTGTATGTAACTTCACAGATTACACTTTCATTTTTTTGGTAGGTGTAGTGGACATCAATCTGTTTTCATTTGGATGTCTCACTGCTGGTTTGAAGGCATACTTTCACATTTTTATATTTCAGTAAGCCAGCTGTGAGTAGCAGCTTCCTGCAGATTGGTAATTCGAGCTGGATTTTATTTTTTGTTACATAAATGTATGTGCTCAAGCAGCATTTCTGCATGTGTTTCTTTCTAACCTCTTGGTAGGTAGTCTTGGATGCAGAGCCTGTAAGCCAGTGGTTTCAACCTTTTTGTTTTTGCAGCAATTGTACTCTCAAGATGTGTATCCTCAGCCCCACTTGGAGTTCCCTAGCCGTGCTGGTGTCATTAGATTCCTATAGAGCCAGGGACCCCAAAGAGAAAGATCCTGAATCCTCTTTTGGAAGCTGAGGGATTCAATGCCTGATTCAAAGATTCTGGAGTTAGTATAAGACTAACAATGGCTTTAGTAGGCTTTGGTCTAGTCCTGCAGTGTGTAACTGATTATTTTAATGGGAGTTACATGTGTACTTCAAGATCATATAAAAATTAAAAATTACTCCTAGCAAATTCTTTTACCATGACATTTAAAAAAGACAATTAAAGATTGAAACACAGTAATATTGGGTGGTTATGTAGGGATATGTGACAAGTGAATGGGCTATTTGAGTGGCTTATTTGTTGTTGCTGTTGATTTTTAATTTGTTAGATTCTAAATGCTGTGGATAATACCTTTCAGTTAGTGTTGCCAAAAACAGGAGTTCCATTATTTTTCTTCTTTCCTTAGTCTGAGGAAACACAGGAATCATTGCAAAGAGGAGCATTGGCAGGATTCTGAGCACAGGGGTAGGGGTTGTTCCCTGAGGACTTCAGGGTACTTAATATAACTGAACTCGCCCTTTGGATAGAGCGGTCTAATAGCCAGCCAGTTGGATAGCCAACACCTCCGAGCCAATATCAGCGTGTCCCCACTGACATTTAAACAGTTTGGGGGAATAATCAAAGTTTCTGTGCTTCCAAATGGAAGTGTAGTCCTCTTCAAATGGAGCGTAGGGGATGGAGGTGTAGTCCAAAGTACTGTTTTGCTGTGAAACCATGTCCCTTGGCTTCTCTATTTTTCTTTCCTTCCCAAAACTCCATCGTGTGCCTTTTGTTTCCTGCACTCTACAGATGCAGGCAATGAAGCTGTTCCCAGCTTTCCTCTGCCAAAATGAGGTGTGCTTTTGTTTGTGATCTTTGTGGTGTTTTTGTTTGTTTATTTGTTTTTCCATAATGCATCTTCAAATATAGGGAAAGGAGGTTTGTAGGGGATATTTTTGGCCATTGAATGCAGAAGCATTCGGTGATGTACAGCCAGATTGCCCAAAGTAGATTCACTGAAGTTTTTTATGGTATGAATCTCTCTGAAATCTTAAATTAGTATTTCTTTTTCAATGGCTCTTTTTTTCCTCCTCACGTGATATAATCTTTTGTTTCTTTCAACAGTCGTTACGACAGAATCCAAGTACTTTACCAAAAAAAATCTAGTAGTCATTTCTTTGTAGTAGTCAGTCTTTGCAGTCATGTGATTTTCTTAAAGTAGTAGAAATTTTAGTAATTCTTAAGACTTTGGGGTTTAAGTGATCGTTCTGGAACCGTATCAGTTGTTCATTTGAAGGTCAAAAGTTTTTAGGTAACAAGATTCTAAAAATTTTAGAAGTCTGAACAGAAGAATCCAGATGATGACCTGAGAACTGACTAGGTTGGGATGCAACAGAGCTGCACTGATTTAGCGCAGTGCTCCTAATACAGCCTTCCTTTTAGGTTTAGGGCTTTGTGAAGCTGCTTTCAATTAATCTGTTTTATTTGATTTTTTTTTTTGTCATTGCATGTGTGTTTGTGGTTTTCGTTGCTATTCTTTTGGATATAGATTTTTGTAGATAGTTGGATGATCCAACTGCATTTTACGTTCCTAAAATATTTTGCCAAGTCTACATTTCTTTAAAAAAATATATATATTTTTGAAAGCTTGCCTCTTCATAGAGCTGAGTCCTTCTACAATTTCAGTAATGTCATAGTATGAGTTATATAATGATTTTCCAACTGTTTCAAAATCAAAACAATAATATTGGGAAGGACTTTAAAATTTTGTGTGTGTGACAAGCATATTTCTGCGCGCAGGTGGAATCACATATTTTAGTTGACTCAAATTTGTTTTCTTGATAACAAAGCTCTCCTGTCTTGGTTAAAACTTCTTGAGTTATCTTTTTGAGTGCAAGAAATGAAAAATGGCTGTTGCTTGGTTATTGGACACTCTTCTGGCAAACCTTAACATTTTCTTGTGAAGTTTTCTACTTCTGTATTTTACTTCTTTTCCTGTTGTGTGTGCTATAGCTAGTTAGAAACTGTCTGGGTTAGTTATATTTATATACATTTACTTTTTTAATTCTCATTAAACAGAAGTAGTTTAAAGCAGGGGGAAAAATCCATTTTATAAATGTAATCTTAGCCAGTTACAGAGAATTTTTTTGAAAAGCAAAATATTGCATTTTTATATGATATACTTATGAAGAACACTTACCGTCAGTTTAAACTTAACGATTTCATTTCAGTATTTCTCCTTCAGATTAAAACCATAACCTCATATTCGTTATGCTGTGATAGAAAAGACCTATATAATTTTTAGAACACTTTAACTTGAAAATCATAGAAGTCATGGTTTTTAAAAGACTTCTTATTTAAATGTAGCATCCTGTTTGATTGGCTTTTCAGCTTTCGAAGTGCAATTGAACCGTTTCTGATGTTACGATTTAACCCACTAACACAGTTGACTCTTGAATTGTTCTACAGAATGATGTGAGCATGAAAGAAAGCTGTTGAGTTCCCACTTCCATCCCCCTGATCATTCGTAGCAATTTGGAATTGGCCTTCCAGCTGTTTTCTAATTGGTAATTGCTCATTTTTAAGAGTTCCACATGTCACTTATGGTGATTAATTTGTTTCTGCTTTCTTTTTTCCTTTTTTTTTCCCCACTGCCTTGCTACATGGGAAAGCTTAGATTGTAAACCATGAATATAAACGAGATGTAAATACCAGTGAGCACTGTATTTTGGGCTTATTTAAACAGAGGAGCCCTGTGTGAAAGACCCTTTAAGTGCTCCTGTAAACTCCTTGAGGAGATGACTCTGTGGACTAGACTGTGAATTATTGCAAACGGCACTGCAGCTCAGCGACTTTGGTTAATACCCCTTATGTGATTTCCTCCTCTTTCGTCTTCCACTTTAGATCACTTTGTGTATAAGCAACAGGCTGAAAGGTTTTGAAGGATGCTAATTCAGGAAGGCAGTACTCATTCTTACCATGTCTTGGCTCTGAATATACAGCGGCAGGCTCCCCTCTTCATCTTCCACCAAAAATAATAGACGTTTTGCTATTGATTTTAATGGGATTAGGACCGAGAGTCTGTATTTGTATAACAATGTATTTTCCCTTGGATGCTGGTCTCCTTTTACTTAGAAGACTTGCTAACCCTAACAGGAGGAAAATACGCCGTGTTCGTCATGACATATAAGAGTGGGGTATTCCTTGTCAATGTAATCTGTATAAGCTTTAGAGAGAAACGCTGAGATGAATGTGAGGAACATGTTTCAAGAATGCATTTCCTTTTCTTCATTGAAGAGTTTAAGATTCTTGTAATGGGTCAGTAAATCAAGCCAACTCTGCAAGGATCTCTTACATATGAGAACTGGCTTCTGCTGATAGTCTGCACAACGTTAGTTAGAATGGGTCATTTTGTGGCAAAGCTATAGATCTGCTTTTAAATAGAGCCAGTGCAGGGATATGTGACTTATATTGAAAGGCATAGACAGAAAAAGTAGCCAGACAGGAAGCATTTCACCTGGATGAAAGATTGCATTGCACAACTGTGCCTGCTCTTAAAGCCCCAGTACCTTTCTGCCTGTTTTCATGTTCACTTTTATGTGGGCTCGTATATGTTGCTTTACCTGGAGTGAATATTATAGGCCAAGTGTCACTGGAAATTCTGTATGCTTATAAAAGTTGAAACTTCCACGTTTTAAGTTGTATTTATAGTCTTTGTGAGGAACATTGCTTCTATAACAGACATTTGGAATTATTTCATTACTCACAAGAAGAGTTGTTTACTGGGTCACAATATGTTACACAAAAAAATGGTGTTAGAACAGATGTCCAAACAACATATATTAGGCTGTACTGCACACCATTATTTTGTAACTACTTCATCTATTTCCAAAAAGAGATTTTGTTGAATGATGATACCCAACACAGCTTTAATGAAAAATCAGTCCATTGGATCATTTCTTGTGCATTCTAAAAGCATCAGTACTTATTTTTTTCATTAGTGAAACTTTTAATGTGTGTATGTTTAATTATACATAAAAACACTTATATCCAGAATCAAAAGCCACTGTGGGAGCAGGTACTTGGTAACTCTCCATACAGAGCTGTCCGTGCCAGCTTTGAAAGTACTTGGATCCAGTGAATCTAGCTGAAGCCTCAGAGTAGGAGAAATTTTGAATTAATGCATTCTTATTTTGTTACATTTACTTTGAAATATTAGTTTACAGCCATTTCTAATATGACATTCTTGTCTGTTTTTCCATTAGAGAAAATTATTTTACTCTGACCTCATCTCTGCTGGTACTGTTTTACCATTGGCCTGGCACTGGCTAGATTAGAAAGCATGTGGATGAGGAGCATGGGTCGGTAAAAGATACTCTGAGACCAATGGAGAAGCTTGCTCATCTGCATTCCCTCTTAAATCTCTAGAAAAGGAGACTGTTCAATGCAACTTTTAGGGTTTTTTAGTGTCCACTGTGAGTGTTTTTTGCTGAAAATTTAAGGCCTGTATTATTTGTCCTGACTGATACGGACATGGAAGATGGCTTATTTCTTCTGCCTCTGTGTTTAGCCCTTTTACTCCCTCACGTTTCTCTTCTCTAGACTAAACAACCTTGGTTCCTTCAATATTTTCCCTAGTCAGTCTTAGCTCCTGTTCAGCTTTGAGACTCTTGTGTCAGTTGCATAATTGTAATTCATCTTTTTATAAAAAAAAGAAAAAAAGATTGCATTAAAACAGCCCATCTCCTCAGCTTAATCTGTCAATAAACTCCTCTCTTTTGAGCAGATCAGCTCACCTTTTTGAAAGTTAAAGGACTTTTCTATTGAAAATTGCATTCTCCTTCACATTCTATATATATATATATAGTTTCATATATATGGTTTATATATATTTTTATATATAATATATATTATATATATGAAACTATATAATACTTATATATTATATATATAGTTTGAGTAAAATCTAAAAATGTTTACCCTGTGGTTGCTTTCTCACTCTTCTTTCTCAAAACATTTTTGTAATTCCCTTTGCTGGACAATCTGTTATGCGTCCTTCTTTCCTCAACACGTTATAAAGTTAAAGCACAGTTTAAGTTTCCCAGTACTGGTGTGTCCTGCCCATTGCTCAGACTGCCGTGACGGGCCATGTCCCTGCAGTTAATAGCCCCAACACCACAGTTATGCTGTTCATTTTTGTTATATCTGCTTGGAGTAGATTGTCTGCTTATGAACAATATATGCTATAGTACATACTATGATGCACAAATTGACATCGGTTATAGGTGCAGCTTTAAAAAATATATATATAGTAGTACTTCCTAATAGTGTCTTATAACAGTGTTATTTATCCTGTAAGGATGCTTTATTCAGAACTCGGTCACTTGCCTGGGAGTCTGTAAAACCTAAAGTAGTGAAATTTCAGCTTGGTAAATCATTTGAACTTATTAGAAATAGAGGGCTGGGTTTAGGGCTGAACCACTTTACATAAGCTAACAATCTGGTCTGCCAACAACAGCTTTGTGTTTATAAGGGCATAAGGTAGATTTATCAGAGTTTGTATTTGCTGGTGATTGATGTAGTGCATAGACGTAATAAGTGCCAGCTGTTCCTCCCACATAAATCAAAAATAATATTTCCATTTATTTCAGTGTGAACTGTGTGACTTGGTTGAATTATTTTTTGAAGTCAAGAGTTCTTACAGTTACTGCAACAAATTAAGAATATTATGATGTGAAATTATAATACAACTCTGAAACAGTATCAAAGTTACCTTTATATCATGAGGGATTGCTATCCTACATGAGCTATGTCAAGACAATTTTTTCATTTCTGTCCTTATTTTAGCAATAAAAATTTCCATTTTTCTCCGTCAAAAGTTGTTTTGTCAGGGACTACCTGCGTAACTACCTACTTTTTGTTTTAGGTAGGTCATCCTCCATGTTAACTGTGTTGAAATAGACTTTTTTTTCTTTTTGTTCTCCGTTTTCCAAGTACATACTTTGTCAGGAGCTATTGAACAGGAATTTGCACATTTAGCATGAAAAAGCCCAGAGTTTTGATGTAATAACGTATAAATCCAGTGATCTACTACAAATAGCTGTTTTAAAAAAAATCATGTTTTTTTATCTTCCCCCTTTAGGCCATTAAGAGATCTCATTTCCTTACTACTTCATCATTTTTCAGTAATTAATAAATATGTTAAATTTCACGTGATGAAACAGAATCTGAAACATTTGTTACATATTTGCATAGTGTAGCTTGTCAGTTATGTGAAATGGAAGAAAGTGAAGCTGAATTAAAACACTTGCTCAGTATGCATAGTCATGTAGTGCAGCAAGCACATTCTTGCAGCTGGTTAATAAACTCAATAAATGAGAGTTATCAACAGCTGGTATCTGCCTTTATGGTAAGCCCAATGAGCAACTGGTGCATGGTGACCTTTGATAATTTATTTTAATCTTATTTCGAGTAGCTATTTAAAGCTCTAACACAAGTTTAGTTAATAAAAAAAAAGTGGTTGCTGGCATTCTCATGGACATTGCATGTCTTATGCTGTTTCTTGACCTTCATGTTATGTGGATTTTTTTTATTTTCTTAAATGAAAACACACTGCTGCTTGTAAAAGGAGATGGGACTATTCTGTTCAAGGATGTAATAAATGGTATCATTTCCCTTAAAAGAGTTCAGTTGGTTCCACTTGATTTTTTTTTTTTGGCTCCAATTCTGCAAGCTCGTATATGTGTTATATAATGCAAGTCTTGCTGAATTTTTCAACTTCAAACTGGAATAGATTGGAGATAACACAGAATGTACAGTACTTTTGCTTGCATCTGACTTTTTTCCCCTATTTTAGTATATATAAAAGTCTTACCCTTGTGTTTTTATTTGTAGCTTTCTCATGTTTTGAACTTGAAAGAAAAAGTAGCTAACTTCCTTTATATTTGAAAGCATATAAATCTACTCATTGCCTTTAAATATCACAAAATAAATATCATATATGTGTAAAATTTCACAATGTTTTGCCACTTCAGCTGTGTCTTATTCTATTTAATGCATTTACTTTCTAAAAAGTTACATGGAAGTTACCAGACAGGGCTGCTATTGCTTTGAAATATAAGCTGGAGCTTTATTATTTCAGAATTTGTTCTTTTCAGAAATAGGCTTCCCTGACTTGACCCATAGTAACCCTCTGTGAGACATCAGCACAATTTACAAACCAATTACATGAATTGCTTTACTGGAACTTGTTAATCGCTTTCTGTTTATACATTAATGTAATATAAATATAGTTTAGGCAACAAAAGCCCTTGGGGCAAATTTATGTCCTGGGTAACCCTGTTCTAGTGACCTCAAGAGAATTACTCAAAGTCAAGACAGAATTTAAATTGGAAGACCAGGTCTTCAGCTGCTGTAAATAGTCACAGCTCTGATAAAAACACTGTAGCTATGCTAGAAACGGTTGTCAGGACAGAATTTATAAGGAATTACAGTACGTTTTTGCTGGGTTTTGGTCATTTGCTGGCAAACACTAATCTAGGCCCAAGATCTGAGTGTAATCAAATGGGACAACTTCAGTACTGCATCCTGTGGCAGGACCTAAGCCCATTTTTTAAATAGATAATTTGAGTACCACTGCAGGAGAGCTGCATTTATGTGTTCTCGACTCAGCCTAAGATATCTTCAATTTACAGTTCCAAGCTCTAAAATCCCTGTGTTGGAAGATCCTCGAATCTTGTTGAGTCGCATTCACTAGACTCAGTTCCGTCACCTACGTTGTGTAATACTGGCTGCAAGATCTAATGCACTGATGCCTGCAGCTCTTTCAGCTTTTGTTCAAGCTGGATCTTGGTACAAGAGCTTACTGCATCATTTAACAAATTTGAATTAACTGTCAGTAGGTTTTAATAGTGATACCGTCAATTACTCATATGCTGAACAGTTTCCACTTCAATTTGCTGCAAAATTAATAAGAAGTGATTAAATGTTTTTAGACTATTTTGCCATTAATTATGCAATTTTCCCCTCCCTTTCTCCCTCATTTGACTTAGTGCAGCTATAGTTTTCCTAGGAGTAACAATGGTCATTTGAAACTGAGGGCTGACAGGCAAACAGCCACCCTGGCAGATTGCCTATACATACTTTCTGATTATTATTTTCTTTTTGGAATGGTGGGCGATGGAAACATTTTTAGAGACAAGGAGGAAACTTTTTGGGAGAAGAGAAATGAACATGTGGATGACAGAAAAGTGCTGTCAACTTGGGAATCCAATGGGAGGGGCTAGAGCTCTGCATGTGGATGCATCACTGCGGCATCTTTGGAGTAACAGTGAGAGACGGATATAGGGAGACAGGAAAGAGGTGGATGGACTTTGTCTTTTGCCAGAAGCAGTAGACAGGATGGTTGACAGGCGGTTTGACTGCTTGTGGCTTAGGATCAGAGGAGAGGCTAGTCTGGTCTATATGATCAGGACAATTCTTGCTGAAAGGGCAACACAGTGGAATATGAGCAATTGAAGAAGTCTTTGAACTGTCCAGCAGTGAAGGGAGCTAATTCATATGTAATATGAATCAGTCTGGGCAACACTGTCCTGGCTTTGCTACTCAAAAATAAAGAACAAGATGATGATGGATGGCTTCTAGCAACCATGAGTTCAGGTTCCATGAGACTCCATGAGAATGGAGTTCAGGATCCTGAGGGGAGGGAGGAAAGCAAATAGTAAAGTACAGGCCCTGGACTTTAGAAAAAAAACAAGTAGACTTTAGTTTATTTGGGGAACTGGTGTGATCCTTTAAGAGGCAGCTCTGCAGCATAATGAGCTCAAGAGATCTGACAAGCCTTTAAGGACAGCATGGTCCAAACATGATGATGGTTCCTCCCAATACACAGGGAAATGAGTAGATGTATCAGGAGACCAACCTGTCTAAATAACTAAACAGGGAACTCATGATAGAGCTCCAGTGAAGGAAGCAGATAAAGCTGAGATACCCAATGCCTGCACCCTCGCTGACACAGGCTTCCAGCTAGAGGCGATGTTTAAGGAAGAAACCCTTCAGAGATCTTGACCCGTACAAGAGCCTGGCTCCTGCTGGGCTGCATCATAGAAAGGCTGCTGCCTGTCATTCCTTGAATGAAACTTGCATGAGGTTGTAATGACAGGAGGATGGTGAATATTGCCATCCCATTCAGGAACATGGAAAGGACGATCTGGGAACTGCAGCCCAGTCAGCCTCACTTCAGTCCTCAAAAAAACCATGGAGCAAGTCCTCTTGGAAGCCATTTCTGGGCACACAAAGAAAAGGATTGGGAACAAACAGCTGGCATGTGTATGTGAAGGGCAAATCATGCTTGGCTGATGTGACTGCAGTGATGAAATTAGTAGATGTGGGGATGAGGGCAGAGCAGTGCAATCTGGCTTGACTTTACCAGGCTTTTGTTGCTGTCTCTCACACTCTTCCTGTATTAAAGTTAAGATATTATGGTCTGGATGGGTGAGTAACCATGCTATAAAAAGTGTAACTGGGCTCCGAAAGTGGCTCGTGTTCTGTCTAGAGGCTAGTTATGATTACAGCCTCTAAAGAGCCTTGCTTGAAACCTGTCCTGTTTAGTACCTTTATCAGTGACAGAAGTGATGTAATGCTGCATATTTTTTAGAGGAGGTTGTTCATTTTATTTGTGAAATCTTCACTTTTATAATGTGGACAGGTACATGAATAAAAAAAAAAAAAAAGCAAAAAAAGCAATAGCTGCTTTGACCTTAGACTGTAGACAGTGTTAACGTATTTAACTATACTTGGGGACACTTTTAGTGAAGATTATATTTTACAGTTATTTAACTCTTCCTCCCTGTACTAAACTTTTCATTCAGATATATTCTCCAGTTTGTGACTGACTAATGCATCTGAAACGAATCTTGAGCGTACATCTGTTTGTAAGAGTACATATACTGTTATATAGGAGCTGTACTTTATTAACATTATTGGCAGATTTGACTATACTTTATTATCTACTTAATATTCCTTTTAAAAAAAGAATTTGTAAGAAAACTCCTGATTTAAGATAATGTGTCACTTGCTGTGTCTGAATGTATGCTTTATGGCATCATCTGTTTGTATTTAGGAAAGCTCATGCTTTCTGAAAACAAGATTTAAGTATAACCCTAAGGGAATCACAATAGGTATAATGGCAGATTGAAATCTATGTAATATGCTATAGCTGCTGGTTCATGATTTGATCACAAGAGTAACCTCCATCATACTATTATTAGCAGATATAAAACCCTCAATCAGGAATATTGATCTTGTCATTTTTTTTCAGAAATTTAATGGGGTCAAGTCTGAGAAATGTATTAATAAAAAGGTGTCATTTGTGGGCCAGGACTGTTTGCCAGTGCTGCTGACCTGACATGCCTGTCTCGAGTGTTTTTAGTAGTTGTGTTTTGTGTTTCCGTTAGGCAAAGCTGTAGGAGCTGGAGTTTTACAGTATTGTTCCCTGCCCCACTCCTTGCAAGTGGCTGTCTGAGCAGCAAGCAGGTGTATGGACGGTATCATGAGGTGCGACTGTTCAGATAAGAAATGTAGCTCAAAGTGTGCTGAGTTTAACAGCATCAGAGGTGATCTGTAGGCAGAATTGGTAGGCGTAAGTAATATTGTTGTATAGGCAATCACTTCTGAGAAACTTGATTTAATATGTGCCATTTGACCTTAAAGTTTGTTAAACTCACAAGAGTTTTATATATCTGATGTTAGATATTATCTGAAGGGATTTTGCAGTTAAGCCCAGGAAGGTCACTGTGTATGGAGCAAAGAACAAGGATCCTTAAAGAACAAGCATTTGATACGTATCTCAAAGGCTGAGAATATACATATGATTTATTGGGACGTTTCAGAGGGAAGACACTTTCTGTTGTGTTCTGAATGCAGACTACAAACTAGCGTGGATTAGTGAACACTTTACTGCAAGAATGTCAGAATAAGCCAAACAGGGATTAGAATTCACAGAAAGGATAGCATTTTGAGTTTAAAACTGTGTAGTTATTTGTTACTGATAGTTACTTTGCTTAAACTGATTCCTACCTTCATTGCATGTCTCTCTCTTGCTTACAGAGAGCGAGATAAGGTAGTTTAAATTAGGGCAGTCTAGCCTTTAAACTGACTCAATCTGCCAGTTCTTACCTGACCTCCCTTATTATCAAATAAGATGTAATGCTGTGATGTAATACTGCGATACTTAAGATAAAAGTGGAATTGTAAGTGCTTGTGCAAAGCCAAAAAGCCCCTGCTGGTCTGCACATCTCCTGATGCTCTCGTGTAGAGCCTGCTGCTGCTGAATGCACCAAGGCAGCTGGGAACTAGCAGCCCTGCAATCCAAAATTGACGCCTTATTTTTGCCTGTGCCACGCGTAGATCTGTGTCTGTTGGCCTCAGCCTTGAAGCAGTGCCCCAATACTCAGCACTGAGCTTGGGCCCCTTATTTATCAGTTAAGATCTCCTTTTTTGTTTAAAGAATATAACTGATAACATCTCCACTAGCATTTTGCTAGTGTGAAAAACACAAGCAGCTGCATTGAGCGTCAGTGGTGGTTTCACACTGTATTGGAACATAACATAACCTTGAAAGTGCATCCAAATAAATAATATTCTTATCGCTCTCACAGGAATTTCAAACAAACTGTAAAATCTTGAGCACTAATTATAGATTTTGTTTTGATAGCAGCTGATTGACTCTTTATTTAAGTGGATATACTTTACCCTGTGTATCATTTTAGTCCTTAACATTTCTGCTTTTAATCAGAAAGTTTGTTCTTTCCTGCACTGTTCAAGTGCCAGTAAAATTTTACTGAATTTCACATACATGGATGGAAAATACCTGCAGGAATGTGTGTTACCATCAAAATATAGATATGCAAATATAATATTTTTTTCCATTCTTCAAAAATTTTATAACCGAGAATTTCAGAGGAGAGACTTTTTTAATTAAAGACTGATAGAGTTTTGCACTCATAAGAAAAATTTGTCTGTTAACTCAGAGCTTTTCAGTTTATTGCACACAGGTAATATGTTGCTCACAAGTCAGAAATCAATGATCGAAGTTGAGACTGACAAAAACATTTGATGTTACCCTAAGACTAGCATAGGCTGAAGACAGGTGACCTGTAAAGAAGCAAAGTCCATATGAAAAGTCATAAAAACATGCAAGATCTAGAAAAAAAAAATAAATCTCAATACTTAATATAATGAGCAAAATATTTTCATTTCTTTACTCATTCAGCTTTCTTGTTGAAAGATCAAATGGTAAATTAAATAGCCAAGTTTATCTTGAAGATCTATTGTGAATCCCAGGTTTTCCTCTAACAGATTTATTTATTTTATAGAAAGAGCTCTTCTATAGCAGTAGAGACGATATCATTAAGAAAATTACTTCATTATGAACAGCAGGGAGTTGAGATAGGATGAGAAACCTGGGGGAGTTTGGAGGCTCTGAGCCAAAGTAACGTTCTCCAGAGGTAAGACCAGGCAGCATGACGCTCTGCCTGGCTGACCTGAGATTATTTCAGGCATTTTGTGTGGAAGTCTTGTAGTAGCAAGGGCTGAGTCTACGATCTGTAGCAATTTCTGTTCTTAACACCTTTCTGTTTCATCCAGCAGAAAATCAAGGATATGGAGAGGGGAATATCTGTTTTTATTGCTAGTGGACCGGCTGTGTTGCAGTGCACAAGGGAGGTGGCAGGAGGGAGGACTCTGGGGCTGGGATCACATTGGAGCCCTGCTCGGGATGCTTGGCTCGTGCTGGTGGAATTGGGCCCTTATGTGAACGGGCCTGGGTTTCCTCAGGCCTTCAGTTTGGATGAGGAAGAGCTGCACGTGCCTGATGTGCCAGCAGGAACACCCTTGTCTTGGAGTAGCTAAGCCAGCCTGGTAAAAATGATAGCTTGCACTTTGTATAGCTTGTAGCATTTGCCTGATGATGGGAAAGAGAGATTTTATCAACATATGTTCGGGGGTAAACTAAGAAAGAGCTGCAGGAGACCTGATGTAAACATCTACATTTTTTTTTATTTTTTCCTTTTTTTTTTTTTTTTAAGAAAGAAAAAAAAGGAATTGAGAATTAAACCCACAAACATGCTGTGTCAGACAAAAATGTTTAAAGAAGTCAACAAACGTTGTCATGGACCTAGGTCAGATTGTTGAGGGATTGCTGCGCTGAAGTATGTAAGGCACTGAACTGTAACCAGGAATTTAAGGAAGAGTTTTTTAGGGTAGGAAAAACACTGTCTCTGGGTTTTAGTAGGCTGACTAATGCAGCAGTTACATTGGTAAGTATTAAAAGCAAATTAGTGTCTTTGAAATGAAAAAATAAGCAGCAATGGGATAAACATTGAGCAATAGATAAAAGGTTTTAAAAGTGCAGTAATGTTGACCAGGAAACAGGAAAAGAAAATTAAGTGTAACAAGGTGGATGGACGATGAAAGATTTTAAAAGCTCAGCACAGTACTAAGAGCTAATAAAACTGCAGATACTGTGACCTTAGGGGCTGAAACACGCTGCACACACTGAGGTATAGATGCAATACTTAAATGAGCTATGAGGAGAAATCCAGTAATCCTCGCTAAACAAAAATCCCATTGAAGTCAGTAGAAGATTTGGGTGAACAAGGAATGTATAACTGGGCAATTAGAGACAAACTTGGAGCCTGACCTTGACTGGGCCTTTGTGCCTGTGATTAGCTGTACCCATAGCATCGCAGCACATTTGTTTAAAGGCACAGTCAGCTTTAATTAGATCTCAAAAAAAATGCAGTTATGCTGGCAGATTCATTAGTTTAAACTTCTAATTGGTGCAAATGGCAAGTGCAAGTAATTGTAGAGATGCAAATAAAGGGCTAACTTTTAAAATCTGAGTATTACAGAACAGCAAATTCTACTTTCTTTATTGATTTCCTTCTCTGGTAAAACAGGGATTTAATAAATGCTGTTCAGTTCCTGTCAGTAATAATAATATAGGTTGACATCTATCTGACTTCTCAGAAATGGAAGACAGGTCTGACAGGAGGTCAGAAATAACTTGAGGAGTAAATTAACAAAAATAAATAACAGCATCTACCATAAACTTTCAGAAAGCTACGTTAATGCCTTATCTTATAATTGTTCTTAAGGCGCTTGAATATGGAGCAAAATGTTCTTGTTTGATTTATCTATGTTCTTGCAATCTTAGTTCAAATGTAATTAAAACAAAGTTCAAATAAAATTGAAAATAAACAATATATTTTCTTTGAAAACAAAATTTGATTCAGAATGCCAGAAGTGTCATTCACGGGGCCAGTTATTCCAATGGGACATGTCTTGATCCTCTTTGTTTGACAAGAGCATATTTCTGAAAGCGTTGAGGAAATTGCAGTTTTCAGTAAAAGAAATGCTAGAAACATGCACAGCAACAGAATAGTTTAGTCCTGAAAATGACATCAGCGACTACAATTACTCTTGTTATAAGCAGAAAAGTATGCATTTCCAGCACTGAGGTTGCAGACGTGTGTGTATGTCATACTACGCGATCAATTGCAGGGAGAAGAAAAAGTCAAAGGCATCCTATCACACACAAATCCCTCATGGTTTTGCATGCAAATTATTTAAATAATCTCTGCAGATTGGCTTTTGGAATTAGTTTCATATGCAGAAATGGCCCTTCCTGAATAATTTTTGGTAGAGCTAAAGAAATTTAAATTTCTCAAAAAAATCAAAAAAATTCCTGGAAACTTTTGAGAAAATTGAATAATAAGTTTTACTTTGTTCAGAAAGGGCCAGAGTCCTTTACTTTGACTTAATTGCATTTCACTTTCATGTTAGATTATAAATTAGGGTTAGAGGCCATCTGCATTTTCTAGTCCTTTTGTAATCTCAGATTTGTACCTTTCCTCTAAAGAATGAAGTCTCAAGAATGCTCCGTGCCTGAACTTGGGTGCTAGGTTGCACCATCCTACGTTCTCACCACTCACATTCCTTAATCTCTTTACCCTTTTTCCCGTTTTCCCATCACAAATTTAACTGGATTTGCTCACTTACTGTATTCTCTGAAAAATCTGTGGCCAGGTTTGCTTAAAATAGTGGCTTAGTTCTAAGAACAGATAAAATCTTTCAGCATAGCAGTAAGATTTATGTGTGTGCTTAACTTGCATCTTTCAACAGTCCTTGAATAACTGGAATCTGTGTTCACATTTTTGAACAGTCTTCTTCCTTTTAATCTAATTATAAATTCTTTTTTCAATGATCCTGGATAAGAATTCGAGTAACTTGGTAGTATTTTATAGGGGAAGTTTCAACTAAAGACACTATTAGAGTTTTAAGATACAACATAACTTTTACCAGAGACTCTGCACCTGCAGCCGGTGGAACCTGATAGCTCAGGGCATTTTTTAGAAATCTTTGTCCTTGCAAAACTGTATCCCACAGTCAAGCCTTCTTTGAAAAGTCTTTTGGTAACACTGTGTTCAGCATTGGATTACCCAATGTGTCCTGTCATTATAATTTAGGATTGATCCAGTTTAATACTGCTAATGGTCCCTGACCTTTTTTTTTTGAGTAACATTACAGTACAATGCACTATTCAGAATAATTAAAGCCAGAAATAATGGCCAACATATATTTGTCCTGATTTGGTTGCACAGAAGGGAATTGTGACCGAATCCCAACCTGCTTCTTGCATTTGCCCTTCTCAGAGATTCTTTTGCCTTCTCCCCTCTCATGCCTTGCGGACAAATCTCTTAATGCCCTCAGGTTTTCCCATGGTACAGGGAGCTTTCTCCTTCGCTGATACAGAGGCATTACTACTTTTTATCCTGATCAGTCAAAGGCTGATGTCTTGCTTGTAGGTTTGGTTTTGTTTTGTTTTCCCACCTCCAAGTCCAGCAGGGTTGTGGTAGCTCCACAAAGCTGGAGTTTGTGAGGGGAAACTTGCGTGGAGTGGTGGGATGCCCGGCATCCCCTTCCTCCACAGGCACCAGGAAAACCTGCACCGCTGTCACAATCCTCCAAAGCGCCCCCCGTGCAGGCTTTTCCACAAGAGGAAGAGGAAAAATGTTCTATTCTTCCATGTCCAACTCTTCCATGCGGCTTGAATGTTAAAGTGCTGTATTTATTTACGTTTAAATAGTTTGCTTTTAATGGAACAATATGCTTTGGTTAGCAAGTAAAGGGTTTTGTTATTGTCTTTTGTTTTTAAACTGCTTTCAATGTAGTGTTGTACTTAAAGGCTTGAAAATAAATCTTCTTCTCTTTGTACTCTTCTAATCCACGTGGAATTTTGGGATTAAGACTGGATAGTGCTTTTCTCTGTTGTCTGGCTGCCTTTTTTTTTCCCCGCAGCATCAAAGCACAAAGCAAAAACATTACAGGCTCAATATAGTGTTTTTGTTTCTGTATAATTTCTCCGTAACAGATGTCAGTGATAAAAAGACAAAAGAGATCCAAGAATGTTCCATGCAGAATTTAGGATGGAACAAGTTTCAAATGAGATTAGCAGAATGGGCACAAATAGGCGCTGGCGAGCAAGTCCTGTGCGATCTGTGCCTACCTCGTGCTAATGAAATTCAGATGGTCCCTTTATTACGCCTGTGTTATCAAAGAAGTTTTATATAAAATGTTTGGGCAGCCTCCAATTTTGACATCAAAAAATAAAAGCTTTTTTTTCTGGCATTTTATTAATGAAATCTTAAATATTATTTTTAATGAAATATACTTAGAGACTTCTGAGAATTTAATCAAATGCACAGATTTCTAAGGGACTATTACATTTTTCATTTACAGGAAAAATGCCTAGACTGCTTTAAAACTGCTGGTTTGCAATTGGAATTGCTGTTTGATAACTGAATTGTTATTCTCTAGTTTTTGTTGAGCTTTAAGCAGTGTATTATGCTTATAGTTGGCATATTTGTTCTAATAGGCAATGTGACAAGGTAGGTGGTCTTCTAATTAATATTTCTGTACGGATCTGTAAACTGTGCAAGGCTTGTTTAACAATACAGAAATCATGTCCAATTAAACTGAGACATTTGTTTAGGAATAAAGTTCAACTTTTTGTTTGAAATGTAATTGATCTTGTTTCACGGTCTGTGAAATTGTTTGTTTTTAAGAACTGTTTTCAAAGTATAATTAATTCAAGAAAATTCTGTGACCTGTTGCTAAATATTTAGACCGTGGATTAATTATATTTGCTCAGAGCTTTAAATAGTGATTTTAACACTTGGTGAAAAGGAAAGTTACTTAGCAATGAAAGAAATTACACAAGAATGATAAGAGGTGATGTGTTCATTTAATACTTCTGCCTTCCAAATAGCCACCTTGTTAAAAATATGAGAATAAACAAGTTGGATTTAAGACTACTTTCAGAATAGTGAGACTGTTTCTTGTGATGTACCCATACGTGTTCAGCATAACTCAGAAACATTTTAAAAAATAAGCTATTTCTTACCGTAGCTGTGACAGAAAACTTTTTTCCTTTTTTTTTGTGTTTTTTTTTTTTTTGTTTTGTTATGTTTTTTTTTGGTTTTCCTCTCTCTATGCATAGTGCCCTTTTGAAGCCTGCCATTCTGTCATTTAATATATGTCCAGAACCCTAATGCTGTCACTAATAGGATGTCTTCATGTAACCTGTGCTGGAGCAGGACCTCAGAATGGGCTGGCGTTGAGACTGAAATGAAGGAATTAACTCTCACCTTTCAATTCAGTAAATCTCCACTTGATATTGAGAAGCTATTACAATTCTTCACTGCTTGTGTTACATCTGCTGAAGTGATGACAGACAACTGCAGATTTACCAGTTTTTAATGGTTTTCTTCAAAAACTGTCTCCATACTTGTTTGCTCTTACTGACAGAGCTAATGGGAGTTGCTAGTAAAAGTAATGATAATATCGAGGAAAGTTTAGTAAAGACTGAAAATAAACAGTCTCATTATAATGGTAGTTTATTCTTATGTACTGGTTTTGATGAGATGTGCCTGTCTGTTCCAAGCAAAGGAAAAGGTTGCAGAGTATTTTAAAAATTTTCCAGATTCAAATTAGTAAAAAAAAACAACAACAAAAAACTTAACTAATATACTCTCCCTTGAAAGGAATTAGATTTTAAAACTAGACTTTTAAATCAAAATTCAAGTTTTAATTATTCAGATTTTCTTCAGATTTGTGTGATTCATTATCTGCCTTAATGCTAGTTAGAATTTGGTTGTTTGAGCTTGTGAACCAACATTTTACTTGTATCACATATTTTTCTGTTTTTGCACAACTGCAGAACTACAATGTGGTGTCAACACAGATGCCCTGTAGCGAGGCATACAGCGTTGGCACTAGAAATTTGCAGGTTGTAGTGGACGTGGGGAAGAGGGCCCAGGAATTCTCATTTTTTACCTTCTGTAGCTTTCTCCTTCTAAGTGTATCCCTGCATATTCACTACCCACATAACACAGTTGTCACTGTTTTCCCTGTTCCTCAGGACTTGTCCCAGTCCTGTGACTGTGTCCCAGTGAGCCAGGCATAAGCTCTGTGACCAACTACACCTCCAGGATGGCCTGGAAAAGAATACAGAAATCTTGCAGTACAGAACACGCTGCCTAGTGTCTCCAGGCTTTAGTGAGATAGGAACTTGCATCAGCAATAATCTCCTGTTGTTTCCCAATCTATTTATAATGCTAGTTAGAAGCTTTGGTACTAATCCGTCAATCAATTAAAGAGCCCAGACCAGCCTCTCTTAACAAGGACTGGTTATCCCACAAATTTCCATGACTGCCGCACAGGAGCAGCAGCCTTTGACCTTTAATCTGTGGCTCATCTAGCGCAAGCTCCTGAATAGTGAATTGAGCCCATTGATAATGGGCTTGATTTTCATAATTTATTTTTTAATTACAACTTGCTGTATTCCTGGCAAAACCCTGCCAGAGTTTACTTGACTGCAGTTTGAAGACTATAGATGGGAAACAGAGCGTATTTCAAAGATCAGGCTGAAATGCATGAGAACAAAACCGTTTCTGTTACTGCAATCCAGTTGTGAAATTGCTTCAAGAGAAGATCATAAATATTCAAGGTCTGGCTAAGATGCTACCAGCCTGTCTTTCTTTCCCAGTCAGGACAGTGTTTGTCAGGTTGACATCCTTTCTGTTCCCATCCCTACAGCCACGTGTACATGCGCAGAGTAAGAGTTTGGGCCTTTGTCCACATTTCTCCCAGGACTCTTGCATTTTCTGGCTGTGTTAGATGCTGTGATGTCTACAGCAGTGTCTTCATTGCCCAGGTTCGTCAAGAGCTCAAGAAGTGGCCACCTAAGACGTGCTTCCAAAGAAGCACAGCAGGGAGTTTCTCTACAGAATGATGTATTTTTTTTTCTCTCCCTTTCCCAGAGAAATTGGACTGGCATCAAAAAGGGTATTTTAATAAGTAATTTCTCCTGAAAGTATGAAACCACTGGCATTTGGTAAGGGAAGGCTGGGAACCGCTCAGGAATGCAGGCGCTTGGGGAATAAGCACCAGCCAAGAGTGTGTTTCAGATCCCGGCAGCAGTTTATTAGTGGATTTAAGGACCAAATATAAGTTCCTCTGCAAATTTATAATCCGAAACAGTTTCAGCATATTCCAAGGATACTTAAGGAAAACACTTGCTTAAAAATGCTGACTCATATGAAAAATCGGATATCCCAGAAAGTGGAAATTGGTTGCTAACTACCTCCACTTAAGTGCTCATAAGTATGATAGCAGTAGTAATATTCCAGGGTAGTTTTCTTGCAGTTTAGATGTCTCCTTCCAAGAACATTCTGAAGCAGAGGAAAATATGACTTATTATTTAGTAGTGAAACATTATAGTGTAAAGCTTCTCTTCATAGCCAGTGTCTGTCTTTTTATTTTCTTTCTCTATTTTCTACCTTTGTCTGATATTATTCTTAATTTTTTAAAATGCCACACTCACTTCCAAAATAACGTATTTCAAAAACATTATTAAAAATTAAGCAAAATAATGTATTTGATGTATTAATTTTACAATTTTATTTTTATAATATTTTTGATGCATTTTGTACATTCTTTGGAATAACAACTGATTCTAATCTCTTGTTTTCATGCTGTTTTCATGGTGTTTTAGTTTAGTTCATGTAACTGAAAGAGTCTTATTACTTCTCATGTTGAAATAGCTCACGTTACCATTTCACCTCAGTAAGGCACTGTTTTCTTACTGTATGCAATGGCAGCTTCACAAGTTTGCAATTTTGGAAAGCCCATTCGATTTCACTAGAGCCAAACTAGTGCACGCAAAGTCAAATGTGGTCTATTGTAGTGTGACTGCAGGTGATGTTCAAAAAAGTTAATTTTAAGTCTTTGGTATGACTAAGGTACTTTAATGAGAGTATTTCTTTTTTTTGCTGCTATCAACTTCCAAAAAATAGTGCTGACATACATGAAAATTAGAGTAAAATATTATGCAAGTGAAATGTTTATACATACTTTTCTTTTGCAATTTTTCCATTTGCTTGCAGTTGGTTTCAACATTCGAATTTAACTACTTTTTTTTTTTAATGCATTTTCAGTTGGTCAATAAATGCAGTACACAAGCATATTAAAATGGAAGGTTTTATAGGCAGAATTTTCCTATTAAGAATTGTTAACAAAATACTTGAAAATGAAATGAACTGACAACTATAATCAGAGCAGATGCATGAAGTGCCATTATAGCACATTGCACCATCAATTACGTGTCATGTCATCTGCCAAATATTAAGTGTTCTGACCTTTGCTATTAATAGAGGCAGACACTGGAGACACGTGAAAGATAAATAACGTAATGCGTGGAAAATTTATTATAGATTTAGTACTGCAAATAGTTAAGAAGTCTACTTGATTTCCTGCCCCTCTGTTTCTAAACAGTATTTTTATGCAAAACTGGACATAACCATGTAGTGGAATTGCACATGATGGAAAAACTATTCTGGTAGAATGGATGTTCCTGGACTAAATAATTCATAGTGACAGAAAATAGAATGCATATCATAGAGAAAAGTCCTTCCTCTGGAGCACTGATTTTCTGCTTTCCTCTGAAGATATAAAGCATAGATCCTAGAAAGCTTTTCCAGAAAAAATGTCAAGTAATTAGTCCAGGATTTTGTGTGGAGTTCACTGCAACTGATTCATATGAAAAGCAGTGGACTGTTTACATTCACAGGGAAGGATATTTGGGCCCTAAAAGTTTTATAATTGCTCTTATCAAAACACTTGTTAATGTTATATTACTTTCTGGCAATAGAACAAATGTTAGGTTTAATATTAATTTATTTTATTTTAATCTTAAGATTACATTTGGGAATAACCAGCACAGTGTGAGTAATTTCATATCCAAACCATATTGCTTCCCAAACTTCACTAATCTGATCTCACACAGATTGCTGAAAATAGAGCTCTTCTGATTTATAGTATATATTGTTTCTTTTTATATTCTTTGTGTCTTAGCATAACTTCTGAAGTTTAAAGTCTGTTGTGTTTTGGTGTATAATAACAATATTTTGGTGTTTAATAACAATTTTTGTGTATGTTCTACATTAAAAGTCTATACGCAATTTAAGGAAAAGCAAAGAACTTGGAAAAGAAAGTAGGGATAATGTCAGCATATTTATGTGAAATTCATCAAAATCTGGACAAAGCAGAAAATTTATATTGCCAGGCCAAAGCTATTATACTTAGAAAAGGAGTTTTATTCACTTCTTTAAAAAGTAAGACTCTTGCATTAAATAATCTTTTAACAATCTGATATATTTACTATACACAGAAGATGCTTTTAATCAACCACAATTTAAGATAAAGTTCAATACTCACGTCAGCAATAATTGATTGTCATACAAAAGACAAATTACTGCTATGTTCATTTAAACAGTTTGACACAGATGAGAATAATTTGCAGCAGTTCAAAAATACAAAAATGCCTTTGGCATGCTTTCTGTGGGTGGCTGCCTTGGGAAGAGATATAAGTGTGTGTCAAGGTAATACTGGAAGTCTATTCCAAAAGCCAAGGTAATTCCTACTCTTTTCTCCTTATTCAGGAAACTGCATACACTATTTAATGTAAATTTTTCCCCTTTTTTGGCAAAGTCTGAAGAGGTGAGAGAACAAAAGCCCTCTAGTGATTGAGCTGATTTTCTACAGTGTATTCATAAACTTGGTTCGGAGCCATTTTTAGAAGAAAATAGCTTCATTAAGCTAAGCAGGAGATAATTTTGATGGAATAATGATGTTTCATTTTTAAAAAGCAAGTTTCTGCACAAATTGTTTTCTTGTGGTGTTGTCTGAAAGGTTTGCTCACACTTGGTTATGGAGTGCTATTAAATGAGCACTTTACATTGCAGGCAGTCTTCTCTACCACTTGCATAACACAGCCTCTGGAAAGCCCGTGAAGAATTACACTTGAAAACAGTACTTAGTTAACTTAGCTACCCCTAATTTCTTTATGTTTTAAGCATTTGTTTAGGCATATTTTATATGAGCGTACTGAATTTGCGTTCCAGGTGGGAAAGGCATAGCTGGATTTCCTGACTGAAGAGTATTTCATGAAAGCGTTTTTCTTCTAACAAATATAACCTCCCTTCTGCACCCTCCACTGGCTTTTTATAGACTAAGTAATTTCGAGTTTCAGTGCTTAATTATCTGATGACCTAGGCCTGTGCCTTGAGCATCCGAATCAAAAAGAGCCACCTTCTTGCCTTTGGTGGGCAACTTCTTGTTTACACCGTCTGTGTTTGCAGTTTGGAGTTACTAAACAGTTTCCATCTCTGGTGACTTTAGTTGTTTGTGTAGCTTAGCTATTGTTTATGACTGGCCAAGGGCCTGCGTGAAGTCCCACACGCAGAGCAGCAGTGCTGGAAAGTGAGGGACAGCTGATGTGAAGACGAGGTCCAAGGTGCTGCCTGCCGGATGGTTTAGGTCAGAGATAAGGCCTCCTTGTGACACCTCTGAGTGCATGGGCTTGAGGTTCATAGCTTACTTTGTCCTGGGAGTTGTTGGCATTCAAGCTGTCATTCACTGTTGTGGTTAAAAAAGGTTTTTTTAGTTAAAACATGTGTTTGACACTCTAGCACTTTGACAATAAAATGACTTAGAAATCTGCATTAGCTTTGGCTTTTGTAGTTTCAGCATTCTCTCAGGTGAGGCAGACCCACAGTATTCCTTTCTCCTGGATTTGATACCTGAGGAGAAAGCGGATGCTACACTTGTCCTGGTTTGGTTGTCTGCGAGGTAAGGAGCAGTTCTGGGGCAGATGATCTAGCTCAGCACTGGTTTTAGTCAGCTAATGCTCTCTTGAGGAAAGCTCGTTGGGTGCTTGTCAGTGATTGAGAAAATTTCTTTTCCTCTTGATAGTTTGATTAAAAGTCTTGAATTTTAATTTCTGTAACTTGATAGTTCAGTGACAGTTCTGTTGTAATGTACAGAATCTACAGTCAGCTGTTAAGACAGTTTTTGCAAAGTATACTTTTATATAGGGTGTCTCATACCGCCACCTAAGGGCTTATAGAGGCTGAGGTGACTAAAGGTTCTTTATATATATTTTATCTACTAACTGCCACTTTTACTGGCCTTTGAGAATTGAGCAATTTATGGACGAGAGGATGAGCAGGGATTCGCAGGAATCCTTTGGAGAATATGCTATTTTGACTGGAGATATAGATGATGTTTCCAGGAACCTGGAGTCAATGAGAAACCAGAATATAAATCTGAGTTACAGAAAAATGCAAGTACAAGCAGTTTTGTGCAAAAGTCAACAAATGAGAAAGTATGATTGCAAAATTTGAGACTACTCTTGAAAAAACTTGTTAACAAGTCTAATGCTTACAGACCTTAAGAGTTTCAGTTGAAACTTCTACCGCTGTTGGAGTGTGCAGCTCAGATTTCTTATAGATAGCAAAGTCCCCAAATTCCTGCTTATTTAAGGCTTAGTGCTCTATAAAGAGAACTTGCTCATTAATATTTTCTCTAAATTTGTTCCTCTAAATTAAAAAAAAAAAAATGTACCTCTAAAAAGGTACAAAATTGCCCCTTTTTTTCCCCCTAATCTTGCTTTCATCATTTGGACTCTTCTGTGGTTTTTTTTTTTTTTCAACTTAGGGGAAAATGGGCAAAAACATGTTGTCAGTTTAAGTGTATAT
Source organism: Nothoprocta pentlandii (assembly GCA_013398315.1). Taxonomy (NCBI): domain Eukaryota; kingdom Metazoa; phylum Chordata; class Aves; order Tinamiformes; family Tinamidae; genus Nothoprocta; species Nothoprocta pentlandii. Next base: position 122,000 of record VZSG01000852.1, read on the forward strand.
GAGGCTGTATGTTCAAAAACTTACTACAAAGCCTTTTGTGTTCAGAAGTACAATTAATTTTCTTAACCTGCAAACTCTACTTATAGTTTTACTTCTGCAGCTCCTTTCTCACACGCATCATGTTCACTGCATACTTGATAAAGAATCAAAGCATTTCAGTATTTGTCAGTACAGAAGTATGTCATCGCCAACTGAAAAATAACAATCCTTGTAATGACACCCCTTTGAGTAAGAATTTATTTTAGAGTTATATGACTTATTTTTTAAGATAGTTTCCAACAAATCTTGTGTAAGAGAAAGAGTAATTAATCTTGCATGTAACTTTTAACAGGCTCATGCAAGCAAAGACCTGGAAGAGCAGTTGCGGTCTGTGTCCAGCGTGGATGAACTCATGACAGTACTTTACCCAGAATATTGGAAAATGTTCAAATGTCAACTGAGGAAAGGAGGTTGGCAGCACAACAGGGAACACTCCAGGTTTGACACAAGATCAGATGATTCACTGAAGTTTGCTGCAGCGCACTATAATGCAGAGATCCTGAAAAGTAAGTAAAGGAAAGTATGTTCTAACACACAGTAAATTAAAATCCAAAGACTTATCACTTGTGTCAAAGAAATTTTAATAGCTAAGCATTGTCAAAAGCTTGTTTTGATATAATGACTATAACATAAAATTCTTGACTATGAAACCTCCATCATGAAATAAGTTGTTCCATATAGTTAATATTTTGATAACTTCATTCTAAGAAAGGGATATACTACTTAGACAGTAGATACATAAAGTTAAGTGTTAAGACATCCTTCTGCTTTGTAAGAGACTATGAACATTTTGCAGAAGGCAAGAGCACAGTGTATTTGGACTCAGAACCAGTTTTGTTCTTTTCTCCAATTTAAGTCAAGGCTGGAAGTGCATTCTTCCATTACATAGTGCTGCTTTAAAAGTGTGAACGCTGAATAGGACCATTAACGTTCATTGGCAGAGATGTGCAGTAGTTCTGTAGACTTTGCTCAAGGTAAGATTTACCCCAAGTGAGAAAGGAAGTGCACAGCTTCAGCTGTGGATGCTGTAAGATCTGCTGAACCTTGTTTAGTTTCATGTTTGCTCCGTTATGACTCTTCCTCTGCTCCATGACAACATGACATATCCCTGTGGAGAGAAGTTAGCTAGAAGTTAAGCTAGGGTATAAATAATATAATAATATAATAAAAGGTATGATCCTACAGATGCATATTCTAGTTCTAAACTTAAAAAGAAAAACCCTACTAATTGACTGCAGGAGTATTATTTTTAAACAGCTGCTTTGTAACACGTGAACCTCCATATAACTTGGCAGGTATTGATACTGAATGGAGAAAAACTCAGTGCATGCCACGTGAAGTTTGCGTGGATGTGGGAAAAGAGTTTGGAGCAACTACAAACACCTTCTTTAAACCCCCATGTGTATCCATCTACAGATGTGGAGGTTGCTGCAATAGTGAAGGACTCCAGTGTATGAATATCAGCACAAATTACATCAGCAAGACAGTAAGTTCTCATTCTTATTACAATTAAAGTGGTCCTTATAGATGTGTATCTATAGATGTGTATCTGATCATGCATATTTTAATCCTAATTACTCCTATTGTGGAAAAGAGAAAAAATGAATTCCAGAATACATAGAAGAAACATCTGAAAAGACTACTCAAAAAATATATAACAGTCTACTCTACCAATATTATGAAGTTGATTTAAAAAAAAATAGAATATCAGAATACCAGTTCTGAGATTTTAAATAATTCATGGAACTTAACTCTCTTGTCTTTTTGCATCTACCATCTTTCTGTTGTTTGAGGCAAGCATTGTCTGAAAAAATTGTCTATAACTTTCTTAGCAAAGACAGTGTTATAGCATATGTGAATGGGATTCATATTGAAAAAAATGCATCTATTCAGAGTCATAGGTTTAGCTGTTCCTTGCTTTTAGGAGCTCAATGTTGCAATTTTAAGAGATGTTAATGTAATATAGATTTTTAGGGTTTAATTTCTCCGAGTGTGTGTGCTTTACTTTATGGTTCAGCCAATAGTGATGGGGTAAGGAAGTATATGGAGATAATGCATTGAGCATATGAGGCATCTTTTATGGAAAAACATAGATGCATTAATCTGTTTTATGTAGCTGTGACAATAACTACATCATCATAGTACATTTCGTGTCTCAAATATCATGTAAAAAATTCTTGCTTTTCAAACTCTTTGCTAGGCTACTTTTTCTGATATTGGTAGGCTTTTTGATGTTGGAGGAGTGGCTTTGCTTTTTACTACTACTTTTTCATATCTTTAAGTTTCCTAATTTTCATATAAATCTCTACTTCCTTTTTCAAAAAGACTCTTCTCAGTAAGATACGATATGTCTCCATAAAGAAGGCATGAAACTCCATAGCCTCCTGTAAGTTGGCAGTAAATAGGAATGTCATTCCCTTATGATACTTAGTGCTCTAAATCTTCTTGAGAAGAGATTAAGAAATGGAATGTATAATCAGAACAGATAAAAAGAATCCTTTTTATATATGTTACATTTGCCCCCATTTCTCACCAAACCCATCCACCTGAAATGATGTCTTCTACCAAAAGTTTTCAGTCCTGAGTGTGAATTAGTATTGGACAACCATTGAGCATGGGAACAATGCAACTTAAAGAGCTTAAATAAGGAAAGCTACAACACTGATTTTATACATACATATGCGACCACTAGGACATTCTTTTAAGTGTATTTATAAAGTTTATCTTACCTGAATAAAGGATGCTCTAGTTACAGAGACCATGATTGCATGTAGCACAGATGTCCTGTTCTTTGAGAACAATATCAATTAAGGATAAATAATCCGTATATACTCCTCTCTGTGGAACAAAGTCATTTTAGGTCTGTTAGAACAGTTTTAAACTGGTAGTGATTTTGTTTGTTTATTTTCTTAATGTCATTGGTTGAAGATAATAATGTCTTCACTAAAGTATTAAAAGTAGTTAAAGACTGAGAAACACTGGAGAGGAAAATATTCAAAGGCTCATCAGAGAGAGAGAGGAGTTTGTTTCCTTGCTTATCCAGCAAGAGCAAGCATTTCATCTCTGAGTTTTCTGTGTTGCTTCTGCTCTTTGGTTGTATTTGGTCCTTGGCAGAATGCGATTTTAAAAATACCTTTATAAGGGAAGAGAGCTTGGTCTAGCTATATTTTTTCATCTGTTATCTCAAATCTTCTTAAAGTTATATGAACACAGCTTACCCTATTTCAAATCAGCATCGGGAAGCAAAAATATTGGATTCAAGACCTTTCTGTGGAATATATAAACTCTACACATTAACTGCTATTATCCTTTTATTTCCTGAATGGAATGAGAACAAAATGAAAACAAAAATGCGTAGTAACCAGACATCTTTTGTTTTTCCATGAGTCTACCATAGTTTTAGATTTATTTTTGTTGCATAAACTCCATAAGATATCTTGCATAAACTTCATTTTGTTCACCCTACAGAAAAAGTGCCTCATGGAAAATGAATTTCAGACATGGGTCTTACTATGAGGGGAAAACGTGGAACATATGAGGAACAAATCATTGATTGGCAGGAGAAGGGACTAGATCAGATGTTCCCAGATTGGATTGGTGGAACACTCTGGTGGTCCAGAGAAAGGTCAGTGCTTCTCCAGTGCTGGCCGTTCGCCTTTCTAGCTACTTCATTTTATTTAAAAAAAAAAAAGAGAGAGAGAGAGAACTAGAGAAGTATTTCACTTTTTGATTTTGATAGTCTTTATCCACAAGAACCACTTCTGTAGTTGCTAAGGGGTGTTAATACAATCATGATTGGGAAATGAGACAATTTCCTCACTAAGATATGACACAAGATCTGTGAAAATGAGACCCCCTGGGCTAATTCATAGAACACAGTAGGCCTTTTCCTTCTCCTTGATCCATGACACTGTAATAGTATAGGTTTGTAAGTGATGGCTTATCTAGTAAAAGCCTGGGTTAAATGTGATTTTAAAATTTTATTTATTTTTTTTTAATGTTATTAATTGAATATCAGTTCTAAGTTTCTATGATATGTGAATGGGGCAACCACAGACAGACATCCTGGAACTACCTGATTCAACAACTGCCTGACCCTCTAATGTACCCTGGGCACAGCCGTCCTATAAGTAATTGCTTATAGGGTGGAGGGAAGCAGGGAGATGTCAGAGTCATCTCTTTCCATTCTTTCCCTTGGCTGGCAAAAAGGACAGATTTTTGGCTCCTTTCAGATTATTTGATGTAAAGGTCCTAAATCGTCTTGTTTCATGATTAGAGTAATAGTCTCCCAAGGGAAAACATCCTTCCAAACAGTATGAAATTAGATTTAGAGGAGTTTTTCTCACAGGAAAGAAGCTAATAGCTTTAAATTGTTTGCCATATTTGAGATATACATGGTGTTCCTTTATACAGTTTGGAGATACGCATATCACAAGAATTTTCACCCATTTTGAACTTTACCATTTATGTCTTTTCCCATGCATTTTTCTGTGCTAGACTGATGAATATAATGATATATTGATTTATCTGCCACTAATAATAGCACTTACTATAAATTCCAGTAGTTTTCTGTTAAAAATTCTGAAAAAAGGGTTCATGTAAAAAAAAAAAAAAACTGAAAAAAAATGTTTCAAATATAGAAAGTAGAATAAGGAGCCCCTGACATGTTAACCAGATATGAAATCTATTCTCTCAGATGAGTTATTTGTTGTCATTTCATACATAAGCCATGAAATACTTATGTTTTTTCAAAAAAAGCTTGATATGATTTGCAGTGAATCTAGGCAGTAGTAAAATAAATAATGATAATATACCATTTTAAAAATAACTTATTTTCATTCCTTGCAGTATAGAGTTTTTAAATCAAACAGCCTTATATGCTTAGCTTGAAAATCTCTCAACCTTCTGCTCTCTTATGCTGATTATATTTGGCCTGCCTTACTGACACTTTAGGAAGTGCAAAGATCACAAGTCATGGAAAGTGAGAGTCAATCAATTTAAGGGAAAGCTGCCAAAACAAACCACAGTCAATCAGAAAAACATCAGTGTAGTTAGTGCAAATCTGAGGGAAAAACAATCATACGTAAATCTTATATTGTGGGAATATCTCATATGGTAAAGTTCCCTCATCCTAGAGGGAAAATTAGTGTCGATTCATTTATATTTCAGAATTCACTGATGAGAATGCTGATTTCATGTGTGCCAGTATCCAGTGTATCAGCAAATATAATGATAGTGTTTGCTAAATGAAATTAGCTACTGAAGGTAAGAAATAAACTGCTCATTAATATACATATTACCTGAGGTGCTATCCCGTAGAAATACAAGTAAGGAAGTATGACATTAGCTCCTGTTAGTCTAAAGAAAATTATCAGTGCCATAATTTAAAAATATATGCCTTAAAAAGATCAGTGAGGGGGAATATATTGGAATTTTTATTTGATAGGCATTCTGATGGCTTTTTTTTTGGTTAGACTTTAGCAGAGTCCCATCTACTAGTAGAATTTAGGAGATTAAAAACATGAGCTTGAGCTCCAAGTTGTGGACGAGGCTCCGCTCCCACCCGTGTTTCTCTTCTCTACTCCAGCTCTATAAATGGCTTTATGAAAGGAAGAAATCTGCCTGTGTGGGAACTGGCACAAGCATGGGGATCTGCAGTGCCCCACAGGGCTGGTCTGGAAGCTCCTTCAAGGATTTCTGAAGAAAGAGCAAGGTTAGGAGGCCAAGGCTTGTTCCCCTTGGCATCAGTCCATGCAGGTTGCCGACTGTCCATGGCCGAGTCTGCCCGGGTGGAACAACCCACAGACCCTTCAGCCCAGCCTCCCCTTGCTGCAGCACAGAGCTTCCCTCCTCTGGCCTTCAAGGATCTGAAACATGTTTCCTCTAATGAATGAACAGGCAGGACAAATAAATCTGCTTGTAATTAAATACGTGGTTCTACAAGGCAGTCTACAAGACATGCTCTTGCTTTTTAATTAATCACAAAAGTTCTTTCATTATATACCTATGACCCCTGAAAACAAGGAGTTAATGGCTCTATATAGTTGATTCTAGAATCATTCTGGGGATAATTATAACATTATTTAGGTCTTGTATAGAAAGGCTTCATTAGCGACTCTCACCACCTATGTTATCTCCATTCTATAGAGGAGCTGAGGAGGAAACGTATGGGCTGCCCTAGATTGCAGTGAACACTGCCAGAGGCTGGAACTCACCATTCTGTCTGAGAGGCACTACTGCTGTGATAGCTTTAAAGGATGCAGTGATTAGAAATATGTATATAGTATATGTATTAGACTCCTGATTTATTGCAGGCAGAACTTTGTAACAATGGAGTGTAGTAGAAATTCTCAATCTATAATGAAACTTTTGTTTTCCTGTGTTAATCACTTGATAAATTGTTGGAGGTTTTGTTGTGCGACCATTCTGGTAGCATATACCTTTTGAATCTATATTTTAATCTTAACCTTTAGGAAAGCGAAGCAGTATTTTTATTTCTATGCCCTTTAGATTTTAAGAAAATCATTACCTAAACTGTCTTGGAGAGAGAAATAAATACTAAAGAAACTGATGTTCAGATCTGTAGGATATACTCCTTTTGATTTTGGCTAGTGTGGTGGAGTTAAAGTATTTTGTAATGGAGCTATGCATTGAGCACAAAATACATGGTTACTGGACTGTGTCTGAGCTTTGCCTTTGAATTTACGGGTCTTCTCAACTGCTTTGAAAAAAATTTTGAATCACAATGTCTAAAAGTAAAAATGGGTACATTTTACTGTTAGGCTTTGTCAATAAAATGCAGTTTTAATATTATGCATACTCCATAAATAAGAAATCTTGAATCGAAGGTGATTCAAATATCTCCTCTCTATCGTAAAAAAAAATAAAATATAAGTCTGTTGTCCAAGTGTATAAAGAAAAAGGTCTTCATTTTTGAAGATTAGTATTTTGTGATTGACTACATTGAAAGACAGATGTAAGATGGGGAAAATATTATGTATAAATTATCAGATACATGTGGTGTACGTGTATATATATATATATTCATAAGAGATTTTCTTTCTCTCCCTTTTCTTTTAGTGAGGTGCTGAGATAAATTGGGTAAATGGCTGGTTTAGCAAGGTGGTCTTCAGGGTCTGTCTTTCTATTGGTGCAAAATGACAGCTATAAAAGTCAGAAAATCCACAGGGATTAGCATAAATAAAGTCTGTAAATACTTCTCATTCCTATAAGTATACTTATAAATATTCAGTGACATCTTTGAAAATTTCTTGCAGTGGTAAGGAAATGACTCCCCAGTGGCTGATGTAACTGAAATGGTATTATAGTCTCCAGTCCACATTGAAAGACTTTATCTCCCATTTTTTTAAATTCAAGAGGTACCAGTATTAGATTTTTTTTAATTCAGATAGTTGATAATTTTAAAAATAATATTCATCTCTGCTCATCCAAATTGGGAAAATCATGTTGCTAATAGTGTACAACCGGTTTATTTGCTTCCATTTAGAAAAAAAAAACAAAGTAGTCTGAAGTACAAAAACGGATGTATATGGTTACTGAGGAAAGACTATTGTATAGAAACCTGCCTAGGAATATTTAGACAATAAAGTTCAACAAAGTGGGCATTATCATAACGTGTCAGGAAGCAAAGCCGCCTTTTCAAAATAAAATGACAGGTTCTTAGTTGACATTCATGGTATGCTGTCTGATAAAGAATACTTCAAAGTATTGCATTTTGCTGCTGTTATTGAACACTATCTGAATACTTTGAAAAGTAAATATAAAAATAGCCGCTAGTGTCTGAAGAGCCTCTGATTGGGGTGAAGAAACCTGAAGAGTAAATCTATTTCAAGAGCTAAAGTGCATGTATTAGTTCTGTTTTATAAAGTAACAGCTACATAGATGATTAAAGCATGCTTGTTTATACTTTGGACGTGGAAAAGATTATGCTGGAAAGGGAATATTAGTCTTTCTTATCTGTACAAAGGCAAGAGGTATAAGTTGTAACTTTTTTTCTGTATAGTACCAATGACTGCGATGGTTTTAGCACAAGAATTTTGCAGACTTCAGTTCTTATTTGAAAGTCTTGATGCATTCACTGTACAGGGCCTTTTTATTTCTTCCTGACACAAGAAGTGAGCAACAGCTGGGCTTATAATAACCTGCAGTCTTGTTCAGTGTAAGCAGCCCTACTTTACACAGCCTAGTACTCAGATTACCCACCAGGTTCCATTTAAAATTCTGTTATACTCTCAGCCTAACAACATTATCTTTGAACAATAGGGGTTTGGTTTTCCTTGCCAGAAGTCTGCCTCAACTTGGTATGTTGTTATTTTTTCCTGCTTTAAAACTTCAGCCAAAGTTGTGGTACTTGGTTTTGTTAGGCCAGAGTGAGGGAGAAGTGCATGGCTTTATCTGAAAAACAAAACATTTTTTTTTTCCTCTGAAAAAGTTCTCTTTATTTTAGGTAAAGCATATGAAACTCATTTGTACTAGGAATGTGCATTTTTGTTAAGTTCAAGATAATCTACTCTCTTATTTTTTTAAGCCCTAGAAATGACCAGGAGTAGAGAAGGAGAGATGGGACTCGGGCTTTGCACACTTATTATTGCCTGTGGTCTGGTTGGAGTGAGGCTGGCGTGGAGCATCGCTGCGTTGGATAAAGACCTAGGGAGCCAAGACCTTAACACGGGGCCTTGCAGAGAAATGTTAGAAAGGATAAGAAAGACCACAAGACTTGCAAATAGGTGTCAGTGACAAAACAATCTCAGACTGAGATTCTTCAGATATACAGAATTTCCATTAGTATATGTTAGATGCTCAGATTAACAGTATGCTACTGATTTCTACTACTGTATTAGTTCATGTAGGAGAGACTGAAACTTTAGCTGTGTTTCTACACAGCTTTTGTGTGTTTTTAATTTTTTTTCTTGGTATATAATACTCCCTAGCTTTACTGGCAGTTATTGCTTTGGTTGTTTTTCCATTGAGTTCTAACCCCATGCAGTGCTCAGAATAGATGTTGGAAGCACATACGCAGAGAATAGCATGAGCAAATTAAGTCTGATTCTTTGAGTATTTTTTTGTCCAGATTTAGCATTATTAATTTAATGCACTTCAATTTATCCTTTAATGTATTTTAATATTCAACAGTTTTTGCAAAATAGTGATCAAAAAAGGCTCTTCACTCTGGAAAAAAAAAATGCCCAAATTCTTACAGTAGCGAGCCTCATTCTTTAAGTTCTTTAGTCTGGAAAGCCTATCACATTTGTTAGGTGTCAGCCCTTGAGGAAAATGTCTTTATTGCCTTAGCATGCATTAGTTCAATCCTTACTATGATTTAAAGCAGAGAATAGAGGCAAGATTTAGCCCTTTAACAACCAGTTTCTTCACTGTGGGAGAGATCTGCCAGTCCATCCTCTCTCCACTCCAAGCAACCACAGAGGAGGCACCACAGAGGCACCAGGCAGCCAGCAGTGGTGCCAAAAGAGACACCAAGGAAAACCTGGCCTTGCACACAGATGCTGTGCTGCAGTTCTGTTGCAAAAATCCTTTCTAGGTGCTGACATTGGGCTCTTACGTGTTGCCAAACATGCCCCGTGCTGTTCACTGTTGTTCGATTCATGACTGGGATGGCAGAGATGAACAAAAGATAAACTGCAGATGCGTTAAAAGTATCCGACCTGATTACTGAGGGTAATAGAGATAAGAGATCTTATCTACACAAAGTGTGGTGGTTCCAAAACAGATTACAAATATACATTTTTTTTTCACTTCAGCAACTTCAGTGGATTTGGAGATGGTGCTATTGTAGCCAAGAACAGAATGTAGGCTTGTTTCAGACTGGACCATGTTTTAAAATATCAGATGTTATATAAACAGAATTATACTGAATATTAAACACACATTTTCAGTAGGAAATACTTCTCAGAAATTTCATTCCCTGCCTGATAGATTTTTGTTCTCAGACAAGAAATATAAATACCTGTTTTTTGAGTATGCATCAGCATATAGTGTGCTAATAGCATGTGCAAACAAAAATTGTGAGAATATTTCCAATGTTCATGCCCCATTATCTTCTACCATTTCCAATAAAGAAAATAATCTTATTTATATTGTTTTAAAAGATGCTAGTTCATTTATAATATCTACCACTTACCAAAAGAGAGGCCTAGAAATGTGATATCAAATTTGGTAGAAACTAGTTTCTAAGATAACCGTTTGGTTTTGTTCTGTTGACTTTATATATGAACAGTAACTACTTGAAGGTGACGTAAAACACATTGCTGTGAACAAAATACACTTGAATGAATTGTAAGTAATTCTCTGAAGTCAAAGCAGTCGGTCAAGCTTTATGCAGTTTAACTAGGCTTTTTTGCATTGTAGTACTGCTACTTTGAGAATAGTTGTTAGCAACATTTGTCTCTAACCTGACACAGAATCACAAATTAAATGGAAAGATAAATGGAGATGGTAGTGAATCATGTTTCAGCTCAGAATTGGTAAGTCCTGCTCAAGGACTGAATTTCCTCTTCGTGTATTTGTGCAGCTCGTCCAGAGGACTTCCTGGCTTGCCAAGGACCTCTCTGATCCCGGTGGCTGGAAACCATAGCAATAGTCCTAGACTGCCCACCCTCTGTTAGGCTTTGCAGCTCGGCAAATTGTTCCTGGTCCAGGAGTAGATGTAGCACAAAACTGGCCCCCTTTTGCTAGTCAGCTACGGTTTGGGTGATGTCGAGAGTAATGCTTATCTTCACTTGCTCAGTCTTAGGAATTCTCCCTGTAGTGGGTTTTTATTTCAGCTTCAGAGAAAGAAGTTCAGTCTGTCCTCTGAGAAGCAAGCAAGCACAAGGTTTTCTTTGGAGAAATAATGTTATAATTAAATCCATACCCTTTATTCTGCCCCTCATATTCACATGGATTAAGAATGAGTGTGCACAGCTTTTAAAGGAGGTGGAGTTCATGCATGTGTAGGTAGTTCAAGCATTATGGCACCTAAATGAAGAGCAGCATTTAAAAAGCAGAAGCCCAAAGAAGTTCACTTATATTTTGTGAAATGCATACTGTATGCATAAATTTAAAATTTTACACACACATGGTCCTGTCTTAAAATACAACAACTGTCCTCCTGTCACCAGCAATTTGCTCTCTACCTTGTGCATTTACTCCACTGTAACCAAAGCTATTGAAGTTCTCCAATAGGTGAATACTTCAGTGAATTCAGTGCATAGGTACATAAAGTAATGTTCATATACAACGTCAGTAGAAAAAGAGTAGGAAAAAAAAAAGCTCTGTATAGTTATCGTTGCTTTTTTTGGATGGGATGTATTGGTAAGAATGGCTTTAGTGATGAATTTGAAAGAGCTTTTATAATAGATAAGGACAGAGGGGCCAATATGGTTGGCAAGCTGAAGAGGATTGTAAGTATAATAAAAAGTTCATAGACTGTTTCCAGAGGTTTGTTTTGAACTTAGTGAAAACCCCGGAGGTTTGTCTGGTGATAATTATGTTTGAGAAAGGCAGACATTTGCTTAGAAATCATTTTATTAGTACAAATCTTTAAACTTTAAATCTTTAATCTTTAAATCTTGTCCCATTATCTTATTAATGCCTCTGAGGACCAAAATTTTAAGAAAGGTTATTTATTTTGCAACTGGAGCAGGAATCCAAATCTTAATATGCTTTGGCTAGAAATCTCTCTAACTAGCAAAAGAAATTCTTTCCATGGTAGCTCTCTCAATAGACAGTTTTTTTCATCTGTACTTGGAAGATATAGGAAATATTTTTTGTTTTGGTTCTCCTCCTACAGAAGTAAATGTGTATCAGTTTTCATTTTCAGAAATTCTATTGCAAAATGAATATTTAAAACTGATATGAGAGCTGGTGTTCTTAAAGGTGCCAGAGCCATATGTTTGTTAAATAATAGAATTACAAGGTTTGGCAGAAAAGTAAGATGAGAATTTAATATCCTTGCTGATTCAGTTGTCATATGATGACACTCCAAATGCTAAATATTTTTAAAGATTTGATCGCTAAATACTGCCAAGATTTGTTTTGTAAAGTATGGAATATTTATCAGAATTGATTAAACTTTATGAAACCTGAATTTAATCTTTATAATTTGGGCACAAGCTTCCTTTCACCTTGCGAGTGCTTGATAAATACCTCTGTTCACTTACAAATAAATGCACACTTATAAATGGTGCAAGATACTATTTTCAAGACATCCTAGTAAATATGCTTGTATATTGAATAAGCTATTAATTTTTTTATTATGTTTACATGCTTTCTATATGCCATGTTGTGAAGTTCTGATGATGATGAAGTATAATCCCTTCCAGCCTCAACCATTCTGTAATAATACTGCAAATAAATTTCAGAAAAAAACTACTTTGTCATAACATGCAATTCTGTCAATTGAAACTGGAATGAAAACCATAGATAGTGTTTTTGTAAGTATTTAAACCCCTGGAAGATGGATGAAAGCTTTTTAAATGTCTTTGGAAAAGTGAGTAAGCACATAAATGGCAACTGGACACTATTATGTTACTTAAAATACAACAAAAATGAAGTATTTGTTTTGTTTGTATCATTTTGATGAAGTAAATCTCCTGAGTTAAATACTTGAAATGTTTGCTGTTTGTGCGTTATCCCATGTTCCCTTTTTTCCCACAAAGTATATCTGAAGTTGTGCTCATCCATTAGTAGAACTATATTTCCCACAAAACCCAAGAATTTACTGATTCACATAAATATCACTGTTATTAAAATAATAATGTTTTATTATCCTGATAAGAAAATACTATTAATTCAAGATGCACTTCTAGGGCAATCATGCAATTTGCATTGATAAAAGTATTGGAAAGTGGAAAAAAAAAACGGTACGCTGTAGTTATAAGCACATTGATCCAGAAATGTCATGGCCTAAGTCCACTGCATTGCTTTGTAACTGCACTTAAGGTCTTTATCTGTAGTGCTGACACATTATATTCTAACTTACTCCCTTTTTGAATTATTCCTGTTTCCTGACTTTTTGGATGACTGTAGCCCCTTCCAAATATTAGGTTTTCTTTTTAAGAAAGACTGCCAATTGGAAACTCATTTTCTCTTGAAGAATGAGTTCTTTGTACTCTTTTCTTTTTTAGCACCGTTAATTTAAATGCATGCTAAGCGAGCAGGCACGTAACAGGGCAGCATGTCAATTGGTGTAACGTAGTTATCGTGTTCAATTTACACATAATAATTACTTAGCATAACTGGATGAGGGAAAAGAAATGAAAATCTGGAGTTAACTTCCTTATGGCTTTTGTGCATTTGTCATTATGTTATTTTTAGTTCTACTGGTACTGATCTATAAACTTTTTTTTTTTTTTGTAGCTGTTTGAGATTACGGTGCCACTGTCTCACGGCCCCAAACCCGTGACTGTGAGTTTTGCCAACCACACGGCCTGCCGATGCATGTCCAAGCTGGATGTCTACAGACAAGTTCATTCTATCATAAGACGTTCCCTGCCAGCAACACAAACTCAGTAAGTACAGACCACTTTGATACTGTGAGCAAGCCTGGGAAATTAGATTTAAAATGATGTTCAAAGCTTTCCCATTTAAGCTAGATCAACTTATATACACTCGTAAAAGCAGAATGCAAAGTTTTATAAAGGAATGAATATCATTTTATGTGGAAAGAATGTTACTAAAATAATTAGCAGAGTCCTTTTTATGCAGTTGTGTAGACTGGGGCTAGGTAATTTAGAAATGAAAAGGAATACTATGAGACTTTTTTGTGGAAATAGCTGCAATGCAATTGAGACTTAGAGAAAACATAAAAATAATTTCATTATAACAATATAAGATTTTTCAAAGATCTGCATAAGTAGTGAAATAATTGGAGGTATGAATGCGCTCAGGCAGACAGATTCTGAGGGGTTTTATTCCACTTCTCATTTCTGTCTAGAGAAAATTGCTACTGATTTTAATAAAATTTGCCATTGGTCTACGGATCTTAAAATTTAGCAACCTATGCATTCTACTTGCAAAATACATACATTTTGATGATCAAGTCAATAAATGACTCAGACCTTTGAAAAGGATAAAATCAACTTCTTAAAAAATGCATAAATCAAGTAAAGCTATCCAAAAATACTGATTATTGGAAATAAGGAGTGCTCAACATTTCTCTCTCAAGCTCTATTTTCTTGTGAGCAGCTGTTAAAGAAGAAGAAAAAAAATGTTTTGAAATTTTTGACTAAAAATCTTTTTGATCATTTCCACACAAAGTAAAAAAAAAAAAATCATAATATATAAAGTTAATTATATTATTAATAAATCAAGTGAATAAGAAAATGTTCACAGAAGTTACTTATATTTTCATTCAATCAAGTCTTGATGCTTTCTGACATGTGCTCTAGTTAACAAGCTACATTATATTATATTTCAATGGACATTATTGAATTCCTTTATCAAAATGAGGATATAAACAGTGGATTGGAAACATCTATTAATAACTAATTAATAGGTTGTAAACAGGGAGTAAAAAAAGTAAGTAATCAAGTCAGATTACACTGGCTGTTGACAGCTCCTCTGTTCTCTCACAGTGAGAGAGGTTGTAATTACTACTGCAAGTGTTTATTTCAGCTAGAAAACTGTTAACTATATATTTAAATAGTAAATAATGGCTCAATTGCCTTCAGCAGGGAAGTAAGCCTATAGATACAGAGGGACTTTGACCAGTATGCACAAAGTAGCTCTTTCCTGAGCAAGAACTCAAACTTCAAAAGGCTGAGAAATGTTAGACAAGAACATAAAGGATTTTCTAATACTAGCACCATCTTTAATATTTAGACTCTAGAACCACTCAGAAGGTTTTGATTTTTGATCTTTGTTTTTGCATTTTGATTTAAAAAATGTTATTTATAAGGGTTTTAAGCTTAAGTTATTTAGATGACTAAAAATGTTGTGGGGTACCTATAAAGAATTCACTCAGGATTCCTAACTTTCATTGAAATTTCTCAGCTTGATTCATCAAAGGCATAACCACAGAAGAGCTGCATAGTTGTAGTCCAGTCCAAAATATTCCCTGTCCTTGCTCTCTTCCTCATTTTTATGTATGGGATTGTACGCTCATGAAACCTGTTATAAAGCCAGAACTTGGAAATCTGCTTTTTTTTTTTTTTTGGTCACAGCAGCAGATCTGCATCTATACATGTGTTTGTATGCTCGCTTTAATGTAGGTATCATAATGTTTTTGTTATTGCAAGAGCGTAGCTTTGTTTTTTAAGATAGTAATACTTACAGGATCTGATAGAAATTCAAGGTTGGATTATGCCTTGGTGTAGGCATACAAAAAGAAAAGAAAGAAGGGAAAAATGACATGCCAGACAGTATAGAAATAATAGATTGCTTTTTTTAATAACCCAATAAGCTTTTAAACAAAATATGCAGATCTTCATCATGACAGTCTTTGTCCTTGCGTTTTCCCACTTTGTTCTGCTTTTTCCTTCTAAAGAGTAGTAGCTACCTTCATGTATTGTTGGAGGGGAGGCATGTTAGTTCATGTTAATCAGTATTTCAGAATGCCTCCTGGATTAATCTTGAGTTGTACTCCTCTCTGTTTATATAACATTTCATCAAGAGATGCATTAAAACTAGAAAATTGTCTTTTTTAATTGAGAAACCTGGCAATTTTTTTCTTTGAGCCTTCGTTATGCATCACATAGAGCAAAGTCCCCAAGATGACTTTTTCCCTGTGTTGCTGTAAGTAGGTACTTACAGAGCAGATGGGCTCTGTATCTTAGATGTGGCACAGATTTATTTTGTATGCAGTAAATACTTCCCTTTCTTGCATACTATCTGGGTAGATAGATACTGCCATGTAACAAGGTGGCTTTTTTTTTTTTTCCTTCAAAATGTTTTGCCTCTGATCTCTTTGGCTCTCTTGAGTTTTCCTAAAACACTGTGATAAATCACTTAAAAATCTGAATCTTCCCTTCTGTATTTCTTCCCTTCTGTATTTCTCAGTGCTGGCCACCAGGATAGAATGTGCAGGCGAGCGCTCCCTTTTGCCTGTTGTCTGGATTCCTGATATTGAAATACATACAGTTCTCTTTGAGGTCTTTGGTAACTTGATTGTGTTATAAACATCATTTTATTATAGCTCATATGTGCTTGAGGTTTCCTTCACACCGTCACCTCTGGCTGCCTTTTGCATTTAGTTTAAAACTTGCCTGGCTAGAGCCAGGCTACTCTGGGTTTGAGTTGTTGTTTAAACAGAATACAGGAATATGTCTGTAAATTCTGTGCACAGTTTCTCAAGGAGAAACAGGAGATAGGAAAAAGAACACCCATGCCCAGAAGAAAAGTCGCCAAGGGAAGGAGCACGAGTGAGATCATTAGCAGAAAGAAACGACAATGGACAGCTTGATAAAACATGAGGCATTGCAGGATAATGTTAAAGTTACAGCAGTCATTACTGGCAAAAAGCTGTTTAATGTGGTGGAGGGGAGTGGTGTGCTTCATAATCAAGGAAGAATGTCCTAGCACCTGCATTTCTAAATTATGAGTAATGCTGCTCCGCAGGGAAATGGAAAAAAAAGTACTTAAAATGTGTAATGTAGGTGCTGTTTTATCCCATGAGAATTTTAGTAATAACTACAGAAACAATGCAGAAATGACTAGATGCATGAAATTAGACACAACTCATTAAAACCTCTAATGTCACCCATGGAGATAAAGAGATTGCAAGTGAGAAAGATCAAGTACTATACATGAATAGTCTATTTGTGAAGGACCTACCAGTTGAGTTCAACCATCGCTTAAAAAGAGCCGAGCTGCTGCACTTTGTTTGGCAGCAGTCCTGGGGCTGCACAGCTCCACCAGAGCACTGAACAAGGAGAAGTTGCTATTTCCTTTCATGTCTGCTGTGGAGAGGCATCGCTGATGAAATCTGAAGATACTAGAGGCAAGAAAGGATGAGATTTAAGAAAGCTGTCTAAGATTTGAGTGGCTCTTGAGAAAGAGTCTGTAAATGACATAGAATTTTCTTAAAAGGGGAGGAGACTCTCATAATCTGGGTTTATTAAAAGCTCAGTCTTCAGCATTAATTTGGAAACCACTATCAGTTATCTTTAGATGGAGGTAGGTGAGGAAGCATTTTTGTACTGTGAAGAGCAATGTGGAAAATCTATGCCTGTTAGCACCTATTTGATACACAAATAATTTTTACAATTTTATGGTCTATTTTGTATGGAATGTTTACACTTAAGAGTTAAATCTGTTACTAACCTGTATAAGAAATCACCAATAACGGTTTCGACAAATTATAACTAAAACTTGATCTATGAAAAGGCAACATCAACAAATGGTTGAAGATTTCTGAAGTGGGGAGAACTTCAGCTAGTAGATTTGTCAAGATATGAAATTACGACTTTATTTTGTAGAAGGAAAAGTGAATGTAATCAGTGTCTACAAGTGAGGGTTTTTTTAAATAGTAATAAATTAACAATGTATTTTATCCCATAGGTGCCATGTAGCAAACAAGACCTGTCCAAAAAATCATATCTGGAATAATCAAATTTGTCGATGTTTGGCACAACATGATTTTGGTTTCTCTTCTCAGCCTGGTGATACAGGTAGGTAATTTTACTTAAAGTACCAGATGTAATTCTGTGTTTTTTTTTTTTTTGTTTTTTTTTTATCTAAAGGAGAAGTAAACATGCTGAAAATAAAATAGCATTAAAAAAAAAGATTTGACTATTACTGAATGTTGCCTAATTTTTTTAATTACCTTAGTTCTTGAAAAACTATGTTTTTTATCACTTGCAAATAGGAAAATAGATACAGTTAAAATTTGATAGTTATGTAACAACTTTGCCCCATTTCTAGACACATCCGAAGGATTCCATATTTGTGGACCAAACAAGGAGCTGGATGAAGAAACCTGTCAGTGTGTCTGCAAAGGGGGTGTGCGGCCCTCCAGCTGTGGACCTCACAAAGAACTGGATAGAGCATCGTGTCAGTGCATGTGCAAGAACAAACTTCTCCCTTCTTCCTGTGGGCCCAGCAAAGAATTTGATGAAGATAAATGCCAGTGTGTATGTAAAAAAACCTGTCCGAAACATCAGCCGCTCAATCCTGCAAAATGCACCTGTGAATGTACAGAATCTCCCAATAAATGTTTCTTAAAAGGAAAAAGGTTCCACTACCAGACATGCAGGTAACTTAAGTCTTCAAAATTTTCATTATTTTGGATATAAAGTTTTAGCTGTGCTTTATTAGCTGTAAATCACATCCTAGCCATAAGTAAACTGTGACTTCTTTTTTTTTTTATCTCCTATAACTTTTATCATCTCTAGAAGGAAACAACTAGGCAGAATGAATATTTTAATTTCCTTTAATCTCTCTTATTTATTAGTAGCCTTTCATTTATTTTTTTCTAAAAAAAATTATTTAGATATCTCTCAGTTTTTATGCTGTTTAAAAAATCCCGCTCTATTTTCTACAAGAACTGAATATGGCACTTCTAATAATTGAAAAAGTCCTAACTGGTTTTCAGGAGTTAGTTCTAGATACACCATCAATTTACTTGCTGAAGTTTTGCATATCCTTTGTGTCACTCAGATGCTATTTGAGATTTCCGAGTTTGTATGAAATCTTGCAGTTCTGGGAGACTTCTGGGGAAAGTAAAGATATATATATATACACACACACATATATATATATATATAAAATATATATATATAGCAAAAATGGTAATGAATCTAGATTCTAAAAAACAATATTACTTCTACCTCGTACAAATTTGCTCAAGTTATATATCATCCTGCCTTATCACCACAGGCCTGCTCTTCTTGCTATAAAACAAAAAGGAATCACAGCACTGCACTAATGTGCATTTTCAACAGTGTTTAACAACACAACTAGAAAAATCAGCTATTTAAAAAAACCTAAGATTTGCTATACTAGGTATCCAGTGCCACAGTTTAATTAACGGATTAGTATTTTTAAGTAGAGAAATGAGCTGTGCTTTTCTCTGTATTGTGTTGGAATGCTGTAAAGAGCTTGAATCTCCTTCTTGTTTCCAGGATCAGAAGGACATAGGACACTTCTCGGTGCTCCTTTTTTGCTAAGCACTTCTTATTAAGAAAGAGAGAAAGAATTGCATGTGGTGTAATTCTGGTTTCTGTTGTGGTTATGAAACACATAAATTTTGGAAATTTGAAAATTTCGTAAATTATGAAGGACACAAAAAGCAGTAGGGCTTTGAGGGACTTCCTTGAGTTGTTACTGTGATCTCAAGTAAGAGTCATCCCATATTGAGTTATTAGAGCTAGCACAGAGTAATGCTGCTCTCAAATAAGTCACACCGGTGAAATAACAATGATTAATGACACTGAAAACACTGAACAAGATCCGACTAGTTAGTAAGGGCCTTGGTTACTGTCTTCCTCATTCCTTCCTGCTTTCCTCATATCCATGTTCATTGGTTGAACTAATTGGCCTGAATGAACATCATTGTCATCCAGACCTCATACCATAAACAAATTATTACAAAGTGGCAATTTGGTGTCCAAAATAAGCATGCAACATATTAACATATCTGCAACAATAATAAGAGTAACCACAAACTTGAAACAAAGAAATTGCCTTGGGAAGAGGATACTGAAATTGCCTTAATATAATATACTGTAATGTCTTTAAGCTGAAGTAAGCATGAATTATCATAATAGATCGTAATATCAGTGTTTCACAGACGTGTTAGTTAAACACAAGTTTTTAAGTATATGTGTGTTGAAATTCAAAACATGCACTTTTCTCTTTTGACTCATTGCCAATGTCTGAAAAAAAAGAGACTCAGACTTGTTCTTTGTCTCCATTATGCACCAGAAAGTATTTAGCATTGTTGTAGTAAGGTTATTTTAGGTCAAGTTGTTGTTTTAATAGAAAAAAAATAAAAAAAAAGGAAGAGGAGTTCAGGGACAACCACAGATAATATCTTTGTATAGCTTCTATTTTTTAATTCATATAATCTCTAAAGGGAAATTCTCTTGATTTTTTGTTAGATGTGATTAGTGATTTAATGATCTATTTCAATTAAGTTTATTTTACTTAAGTGCTATTTCTGTTCTTTCTCCTATAAGATTTGTCAGAAACACGCAGGCTCTCATTGTATCTCAGAATAGGCAGATGTATCTCCACTGAATTCAGGGAGGATCTATAGACACTCTCCTTTTCAAGATCAGCAGCACTGTGAAATTACATATATATAATATATATTATATATATAGTATATATTATATATATAAAATATATATAAAAATGTATATAAAATGTATATAATATATATATGGCTACTGTTTTAGTGAATAAGACAAAACATCCTGATGAAGATAATGGTATATTTTCTTACGTACTCATTCTGGATTGTCTTCTCAAACAGGTAGCATAGTGAGGTGGCTGAGGTACCAAAAATTTTTGTGTCTGCAAATTGAGTTTTGATCCATTACTTAAGATTAATTACTTAGAATTAATTTGATCCTTGATTAAGATAAATGCAACTAAGAAACACTTCATATATATATACATATGTATATATCACTTATAAAGCCCCATAATTTCTCTCAGTAACATTCTTGAGTCTTTTTAATGTCTTTAGTGATGAAAAATCCAATTGACATGTTGTAAGAATATAAACAGAAGTTTAAAGATACCTAATCACATGAATTAAATTATAGAATTAAATGTTGTTTAGAGCGATGCCATCATAAGTGCCATAGAGCTATATTCCTAAATGATTAAGTTTTACTAATGCCCTCTTCTTTCGTTTCTGTAGTTGTTACAGACCACCGTGTACAGTTCGAACGAAACGCTGCGACGCTGGGTTTTATTTCAGCGAAGAAGTGTGCCGCTGTGTACCCACATACTGGAGAAGACCACTCATGAATTAGTGAAGAGAGCACTCCTCGCTATTTTGGTGTACATTTTTCCATTAGAACAAACAAAAGAACGTCGAAACTTTGCTAATATTTGGAATTAAATGTTCACCAGAGACCATGTGGGACTTTGAGAGACAGACACACTGTGCTTTCCTCAAGATGCAGAAAGCAAATGAAGAAAATAACTGGGGTCCATGTTTTGTAAAGAACTCAGTAAGGAGTTATTTTCTGCCAATGACCAAACAGCCTAGGTTCTCCTTCTTGTGATTTTTTTTTAAGAGATAATGACTATATAATTTATTTCCACTAAAAACATTGTGCAGCATTCCTGTTTATAGCAGTAACAATTGTTAAAGCTCACTGTGATCAATATTTTTATATCATGCAAAGTATGTTTAAAATAAAATGAAAATTGTATTATGTAAATGGTGAGAATGTTTGATGAGCTCTCTATAGAAAAGAACTATAATTCAGCTATATTAATGAGGTGCAAAACTGGGGGAAAAGGTTAACAGAAAGCACTTTTATGAAAAGAAGTGTAATGGAGAATTGAGACCACAGTTACTTTTTCATATCTTTTGCACATGTGGTTTGAAATAAGTTTAACTTAGCATTTCATGATCCACTAAATTTGTCTTTAGAATTAAACTAGCAAAGCACGAACAAGAAATAACTAAGGAAAACACTGGAGATTCTGTACATTGCCCAAGAGTACGGACTATGTTTAAAGGCCAGCAGCAACTACTTGCATTCCAATATGTGCACCATTTATTTTATTACCTGTTAGTGTTCCTTAAGAGTAATATAAAATAATGATCTATTTGAAGGTTGTTAACATGAAAAATGTCAGCCATGCTTTAACAGAAAATGTTGTAAAATTTACAACTAAATTCAGAATGCTTCCATGCAGCTTTACTTTTACATCTAATCTATCACATGTTCTTGGTAAACAGTCTATGTGTGTGCCAAAACACCATGAAGGGAAATATTCCAAAGGGAATGCCAAAGGACTGCCTTCAATCCAGTATGGATTGACATAATCTCTGCACAAAAATACTCAGGATTTCTCTTTAGCTGGGAAAGGTTAAATCAAACATCTACAGCTTTAACAGGAGGTAAGATTTTTAACTTTTATGGTACAACAAATATGCATAGAACAATTCAGTCAGAATTAAAATACAAGTTTTTAAATTATGTAAACTCTATTGAGTGCAGCAGAAGAATTTTTTTGGAATAGCGGTAAGCAAATCTGCAAAAGCTTTTTAGAAAGTGCTGGTTCTGAGTATCTGTTTCTAGAAGTGTCATTAATAAATGAGCACCTATTACAATTCCTAGGAAAAGTTGGAGATGGAGTCACTTCTTTACATTCTTACATATTTAGATATCAGAATTCCTAAAACTGAATGAAAGTAGGCCAGAAGAGAGCTCACAAATTTCAGTGTTTGCCTTGGGACCCCACGCTTCTTCCTAAGTGGCCAGCCATTTGTTGTGCAAACAGGCTAAAGTTTAAGTGTACAAATACTAAATACTATCTTTAGTATTACATTGCCTCAGCAATCAGATGCAGAGGCAGGTGACAAATGCAGAGTGGATGACAATGGAGCAGCTAAACACAACTTTATTCTAATAAAGCAACACACAATCTCCCATCAGCTGTGTTATTAGTCATATAAATTGTTAGCAGCTAAATTGGCAGCATCAATCTAATATCAAAAGTTATATGGTCAAAACTGTGTTCAGTTTTAACTAAAGATCCAGGTATTCACTTTTGAATGTCAGCTGCTGGAAAGAAGCGCAAAATACCAAGTAAACAAAAAACTTTAATCATGTCTCAAGAAAAGAAAGCGTTTTGAAACTCCCAAGCTCAACTTCCCAATCTCTATACAAAGTAAATATGAAAGAGGAGAGGGGAAGAGAGCCCAAACCAATCTGTAATGCCAAATACAGAGTAAGAATTTAATGCATTATGTAATCATGATGCTTATATTAGTTACCTGTGATTAAAAATAGGAAGTGAAGCCACAGCAAAAATGCATTCTAACAAGAAATTACAGGTGGATTATAAAAAGTCTGCTTTTATAATATTGTGCAAATTTAAAAAGTATTAAACTTAGAAATGTTTTCAATATGCATCTGAGGTACTTGAAAAGATTTCATTAACACAAAGCTAACAAAAATCATTCTGGTTAAACAAATGGTCAAGTTTCTACTGAACATGCTGTTGTGTTACTCCAAGATCCTAGATCCAAAAGCCCATCATCGTCCAAGAAGTATGGGCTGGGATGACAAGAATGTAAAGACAAGAGCACTGGATAAGAAACCTTTAGTTATTGCAAACATCAGCATTTAATAAGAATAGCTCCCTTCAATGCATTTTTTTCCCCCAATTGCTTAATTTTATAAAATACTATTGAATATTAATGTTACAAATCACTAAGCACACTAATGCATTAAGAAAGCAAAAATTGATTTTGAAAAAGATACCATAAATCAGGTAATACCTGGGCAAATGATTGGGCTGCCATCCTCACAGATTTGCAGATGGTAGACTAATAGA
This sequence comes from Nothoprocta pentlandii, assembly GCA_013398315.1. Classification (NCBI taxonomy): domain Eukaryota; kingdom Metazoa; phylum Chordata; class Aves; order Tinamiformes; family Tinamidae; genus Nothoprocta; species Nothoprocta pentlandii. The sequence continues at coordinate 145,526 of VZSG01000852.1, forward strand.
TGCAGACGATTGCACCTCCTGGTAATCAGATTCTTCCGTTCTGCTTTACCCCAAAATTCCTACTTCTGTATTGAGAGCACAATAGCAAAATGAAACACACTTGTCAGTGATATAAGTAACTAATTTTCAATTCTGTGATTGTTTATCTCAATGTTGTCACAAAATGATCTTTATACTTACAAGGGGGGGGTAAGGAAACTTTAAAGTAGAGGCATTAAATGCCATGGTGATAGGTCTGGTTCATCATATGAAGTATAGCTGATACATTAACACCATTTTCAGTTTTGAGGTGTTGTTTAATTATAATCTCCTTGTAATTTTCATCTGAATTCCACTTCTCATAATATTCTTTAAACTAAAGATGGAAAACATGCAGCCTGAAAGAATAACTCAAAATAATTTTATATCCAAATTACTCTGCACTCATGCTGAATAGAAAGTTCATATTTCCATCTGTGTGAAATATCCCATAAATACCATCTAGAAAAAAAAAAATCCTGAGAAAAGAGAAAGGTAGAAACTGCAGTGAATCACATTTAATAGTAAACAGACATATGCTTGCATTTCATCAGGAATTTACAACATTTCCCTTGCTCTCTGAATATCACATTATATGGAAACCATAAATTATGAGAAACAACCCTTCTGTACCTATATTAACTGAAGGACAGAATATTTACAACATGAGGTATTATTAGTCTGCTGACATGCTTATTTAATTTACAGTCAACAAGTCAGTATTAAATCAGGTCTTTTTGAAAGACCAAGCATGAAAGGTTGCATGTGACACTGTGAAGTGCCATATCATTTAGAAAGGCTTGCTGTGAAGACTGCTTTGCATACTCTCATTTTCAGTCTTCGGATCTCAATGACAACCTTAGATGCCCTTGAACTTGAATGTCCCTCCCTGTTTATCCCGAAGTACAGCTAGCTATTGCATTAGTGCTAAAAGCAGTCTGAGGAAGAGAATATGCTCACGTATATGCTGCATTATTTGGAAGTACAAAAGGTTTTTTTTTTTTTTTTTTTTTTTTTTTTTTCCTCTCCTAGAGCAGTATAAAGGTGACCACAGAAAGGCTGAAGTTTGAAGGGACCTCCAGAGATCAACTCAGAACTTTAAAAACTTTTGTAATATTTATAAACTATATCAGAGCCATAATTTGTAGTATTATGAGATTTTTTTTTTTTCCTTTATTGAAAAAGGTGAAAAATAACACTGGATAACTTATTTAATAACTTTTTTTTGGTGTTGTTCTCTTTCCTTTCTCCATTTCAGATAAAATACTGGGAGAACATACAAGACAACCTTCTGCCTGCTGAAATGCTAAGATCAAATGGACCAGGTATTCTTTTTATTTTTTGTTTTTACTGTAATAAGCATATAGGCACTTAATTAGGCTTAAATACAGAGTCCAAGATTAGACTAGGGTTCTTAAAGGGCTCTGGCTAGACCAAGACATTTCAAGGAGAATCAAAAATCGTTTTTGGTTTTTGTATATATAGTAATGGAAAACTTTAACATGTATTTATATAACAACAAACCTGGATTCATCTTTATCTATACTTTCATGTCCAAATGTAGTGGAATCTAAACAGTAACAAGTGTTGTGAGTCACCAATTTTACAATAGCATTGTTCATAAAAATCTGAATAATTTATCATTATATCAGTATGTTTTATCTATAGTCTTAAGCTATGACCAGGATATGTTACTTCAGCTTTGGGATGCATTGGATAACCAAACATTGCACATTCCAGAAATAAAAAGTCATAAAAGTTGAAATTTGGCTCTTTTGTGTAAGCATTGCCATTTGTTTGGCACACTCCTCTGGAAATTTCTGAAAATTGTATAATACCATTTATTCCCTTTTCTACTTAGCAAAACATTACCATGAAAATCACAGCTTGTAGATTCAGATTTCTATCCCAGTTAAGGGTTCCTGTATCTGTTCCTAACAGACACTGACCTTTCAGCTGAAATTCAGCAAACTCTTTATCAGTTCTGCACATTTATATCAGCCATATGTGGTCACTGAACTCTTCCCCTTTGCCCCTTTTCAACTTGAGTTAGTTCTTAGATTTCTGGACCCTATCTCAGCCTCCCCATAAGAATATCTGTTCTTCCAGCATCTCTCACCCATGTCACTTAACTCTCACCTTTCCATTTCCACTCTCTCACTAGAAGTTTTCATGGTTTTCCTCTATATTGCCATTAAAATTTATTTAAACAATAGAGAGGAAAGTGTAATCATCCCAATCGTGGGTGTAATCCAATGCTATTCCTAACTGAATAGCCAGCACAAAAAAAAAAACACACATAACACACACATGTTGAAAGAAGCCCAGAAAGGAGCAACTCCAGCCCTCACAGGCGAAGCGTGCAAATCCCCCTCTGCACACATGATAATCATGATTACAAATAGATGAGAGCCGCCCAGGGCACACATGCAGGCAGAAGTAGCACATGCAGCAATCACTCTAGCAAATTACTCTTGAAACATAAAAAGCAATTTATTACATCCTTTTTACCATAAAAAAACCCCACAGGCTTCAATCCCCGAAACTGCTGAATAGTGTCATGCCAGCTTGGCATAGTCCTCAACTCTGTCCAGAGCAGCATTTTTAAAAGTACATTCATGGCCTTGTAATTAAGCTGCCTTCTCATTCACAGCGCATGGAGAAAAGCCAGGGTCCCAGGGCAGGGGAGGTGACTTTTGGAACTTACCTCAGAAGCCCCAACCTCTGTGCTCCAGTGTAGGACACCTCTCCCCACCTCCATGTGTTACCTCACCATGGAGGAAGATGAAATGTGGCTCCATGATCCTTCCCAGAAGGATCCTGATACCGCCCTCTCTAAGGAGAGATGTTATATGCAAGTTCAAGCTGCCTTCATAAGGTGAATGTGCTTTTCATCAAGGCACACCCTTGTTCCACAACTAGCAATTTGGATTCAAGAGAACCTCCCAAGTCATAAAATGGTGGTTCAAGGTGGTCCATGAGTGGTCCACCCCATGAGGGGTGTTCATTTCAGTCATTTCACTGAGCTTTTAATGATTTGGTTGAAAGATACCAATTCTGAAGTGCAGCAGATTATCTGTTAGTGAGGCACTAAAGCACTTTGTGATTTGAACTGCAGTCAGAAAAAAAATCAAGATATAAATACATGAACTAGTTTGCTGCCTGGCTGGAAGCTCATCTGGAAATAACCTCAAGAGCACAATTAAGATAAACTCAAAAAAGCAAACACTGAACCATTTTTCTAAGATAAAACTAAGTCAGTTACTTTCACTAAAGAAAGACTAGTACTAACATTTACATTAATTCTCAACATATATAAGTATATGCAATATATAGGTATTAAGCATTTGGCAAAGGTAATTTCAAAAACAAAACAAAAAAACTTTATAGTTTTATAATACATACTACAGTCAGCTTGTGCTGGGTAAACCATCATCCGCAGGGAACTCCTCTAACCACCAGAAAAAATCTAAATCAATAGATTGAGAAAAAGAGCGAACAAGTGAGAGAGGAAAAATAGGGAGAAAGGAAAAAAAGGAGAGGAAAGACAACAAAGAAAAGTTGTATTTTCTTCAAAAGAAAGAAAAGGCCAAAGCCTAGTCAAAACCATGACTTCTGCAGAAGTTGTTATTGATGTTAATGGTATCACTACAGGACTGTGATCGGCCCTGAGGAGCGAGGCCTGGTAAATGTCATCAAACACTCAGGCGCCTTACCAGTTGTTCTAGTATCTTTGATTACTTAAGGAGAGAGTTAAGTATGCATAATCATTGATGCAGTGTCATTCTACCTGAAAACTCCTAACAGTACCAAATAGTTCCCAATAGTTGTTACAGCAACATAGTTTGAGAAGATGTCACCTTTAAATTTCGTTCTCACTTTTACATAAAATCAAACATATATATGTTACACCATAGTAAACAATAAGGGTCTATAATGAAATTCTCACTAGATTTTCGAGAGGGTGAACAACAGCATTAAGTTCCAAGTGTGTTTTGTGGAAAGCACTAAGTAGTAATACAGAGAAAATTAAACATTAATGAAGTGATAATAAAGACTGAGTACATTTGAAACAACCCCCACTCAGAGCAAAACTCTTTTATATTAGGTTCAAAAGGCTTTAGAACAGATATGCAGGACCAAATTTTGGTCTCTTAACTATGCTGAGGAGCAACACAACAAAATGCCATACCTAGAAGAAATTAGGTCTTAAGCATACCCATATGCTACTGTGTAAAGTTCGCTTATCATTTCAGAATCTGTAATGAGGAAAAAAAGGACACAGATAGAAAAACAAAGGATTAAATCCATAACTATCAACAACAGTTACCCAACTCCTAAATTTTGACCTCTCTCCCCAAAAAATTTGTCACCAGTGCATAGATGCAAGTAAGTTTCCATAGCCTGGAAATGCACCTCTGCACATGCCTACAACTGTGTTGTTAGTGCAGCATAGCTATCAACCTGTATTACCTTCTCTGTTTATCCTGGAGAATAAAATCTAGGACATAGTCAGAAAGTACTAACGTTCTGTGCAACATAAGTTGAAAAGGTTTTCTTAGTCCCTTCTGTTTGAGTTGTTCTATTTCATATGAAATTAATAAGATTTGAATCAGAAACTGAGACCTTTAATATTGTCTATTTCATTTTTTCCCATGTTCTTACAACAAGAGAGCAGAAATTAGGGAAGGACCCAGATTGTCCTGGGTGTTATCACTTGGCTACACTGCTTTGCTGTTCTTGAGCCCTGACAAGGAGGAGAACAAATCCTCTTCACCTGGTCCACATGAATAACTCACCCTTCTTTACTTATCTAGGACAAAAAGACCTATTTTTGTTCCTCTAAAAACTCTACTGTCGTGAATCTCTGTTGTTCTACAAATGTACAAGTAACTATATCTTTTTGACATTTTTGCTATAGCTTTATTAATTTAGAGAATTATTAGAATTGATTGACTGAATTGATTATTAGAATTGATAAAAAAGAATTGAATTTTGTAGAGCGTATGAGTTTAAGATGCTCTTAAGAGCTAGTGTTTAAGATGCTGGACATCAATGTTATTTAATACTTCATATACTTAGCTTATTAAATGGAAATTTATTGGTTTCAGTTATCATCCTCACATGTGGTCAGGTATAAACACTGAAAGGATTTATTAAAAATATTTTGAACAAAACAGCCTATTTACTTAAATTCAGATGGCTTTAAAAATCTATTAAAGGGAAGAATTAGCATTAATTCTAACAGTATGAATTCCTCATGTCATTAATAGAATTCTGACTTTTCCATCATACGATCCAGGAAAATCAGCTATCTAAAAGTCAAAACACTGTGTTATTTACACATGTGAAGAGTCTGTGTAGCATTTATTGCAATATGATCACCAACTCCCAGTATAACCTCAAGGCAAGAGTCAGCATGAGTTCCAGTTGGCACAAAGACACATTAGTCTTTGGCAGATTGCAATAACCTCCCTGTGATTCTTCCTTGCTGTGTTATTTGCACTCCCTGCCGTAAAACCACTGAAAACCAGTGCAAAACTCAATGGTATGGCTGCCTTTTTGTGGTCCCAAGTAGCATGTTGCAAAAAGGGACCTCAAGATAAAGAAGCTCCACACAAGAAAGCTTTGCTGAATTACAGTTCACAAGGATATATACAACCTATGAGCACATTTTATGGTGGAACTCAATGTGAAAGAATTAAATATATTCATGTTGCACACACATATCTCAGACATCAGTTGCTTCAGTCTGAGGTTTTGAGTTTAACTTTGTTTCTCCACATCCAAGATGCTGAAAAGCCCTTTGGCCTCACGGTTCACTTTGAATACTAAAGCAAATACAGGAGTCTCAGGGTGGGGATTTGGAAATACAGTAGTTAGCAACTCACCTAGTGGACTTCAAACATATATGTTACCTACACTCAGGCTAAATAAGAGGTCTACACATTTTAAGCCATGCTTTGTTTCTGAGGAAACTATCTGTTAAACGAGAAAACTCTTTAACCTGTTGTAATATTGCAGTGAAAAGCCATTAGTGCAGCAGTCGCATGAACATGCTGCTCTCCTATCTTCAGGACCCACATAAGCATTGCTATTTAGAGCCTAAGTGGCCAAATTTGTCTTTTAGATGAAAAGACAGATTTGTAATCATCTCTGAAAGTAAATAAAAATAATACTGTGGAGTCATCTGAAACTCAAACCATTGTATTTCTAGAGCATGACAGCCTTGTTTTTACCCTGTTAGAACTTTATATTTTGCTTGTTTATTACTTGCATTTCCTACTCCTTGTTTTGCCTTTATACGGCCCAAAAAATTAAATCAACCCAAATTGTCATGTGCTGAGTAGAAAACACTTTCATAAGCAAAGTTATTTAGCTGTATCTACCATTTACTGATACACACCAAATACTAGGAAAACATCAGATATGTCCTGTATACGCTTAAAGAAAAATACTTCATATTTCTTCTTTGGAATCCTGGTCACTCATGTTCTACTTTGAGAATCTGCCAAACATTAAGCATTTCTGTCACAGCCCTAATCTCCTTCTCATGTCAAAATAAATCTTAGAAAAGGGCAATGTTAACCATATTCTCTAGAGATGCTTAACTGCAAATAAAACAGAGAATACTCTGAGATTTTTATATTACTCAATAAAATCATGGTTCCAGACCTTTTCATAAATGTTCAAAAATGATTATAAATAAAGAAATAGGGCAGATTCATTGACAAGCAAAAACAATGGAAAGAAAGAAATGGCTTTTTGCTTTTGCATAAGCTATTTCATACTAGCATTATGCTGAGCTGTCTTCTAAATAGTCCATAAATAGCAGAATAAAGACTGTGACACGATACAAGCCTCCAAATACATCCTCTATTTCCCTGCAGCCTCTGATGGGAATTAAAACTGCTTTAGGGATTGCACAACCAGGTCTTAGGCTGCGATGTCCAGCCATTGGGATACTTCCCCCAGAAAGCAACCGGAGCCCAGTCTCCTAGAGTGTTTGCAATACACTGTCCCATCAGTTTTCTTTTTCATCTCCTTCTACTCTTTTCCTACCACCTCTCTTTACGTGCTCAAACTACTCAACCTTTGCAAGAGCAGAGTAGCAGTCTGTGTTTTGCTGCTTCTGCGCCCGTCCTTTTGGGATCTGATGATCACCCATGTAATGTACACACGCTGCTTAGACATGAGCATGAGGTTCACCGTTCCTTACTAAACCAGGTAGGAAAGTCTATTTTCAACACAACTTCAGTGCTGGACTCCAGTTATTTACACACAATCCCAAGGGGCTGCAGGAGACTGCCTGCACCCACAGAAAGCACCTGGCAAAAAAGTCACTCCTTGAGGAAGGGGGTGAATGGGGAAAGTGGGGGAGGGTCTTTCAAAGACTGCAGGAAAGGCAGGTAAAAAAAAAAAAAAAAAAAAAATGTAGCAGTCCTGGAAATGGTGCTAAAGTCACCTCTGATGAATTTTCCTTTTTATTTTTGTTTTGCGTCCAGAGTGCTAGTTATATGTTAGTCACAAGCAGGAGCTGAAAATTTTGCCATAGGTTATAAAATTTTCATTGGTTGAATTTTCTTAATTACAAAGGACAAAAATATACTAACAAATTAGTCAGTTGTTTCAGTTCTTTTCAACAGATGTTAGGCTGTAAAAATATTTCTGAGCTCATTTACTTCCCAAGTACGAACTTGTATCTTATTTGCTTATACAGTATATATAATTTCAGCTGCGTCTTTCCACACTGCCTGGTAAAATTGTACACCTGGTGGATGAAAACAGGAAACATGGCTTTGGATCAAAGTCTTTGAGGCTTTTTTTCAGCAGTAAGAACGTAGGAAAATTACAACATGCTAAATTCACTTCATTTGTGTAACATTTGCATGGTAGTAAAGTACCCACTTCTCACGTGGATGACTGGCAGTGCCAACTGCCTCTCTGAACACTGGAGTAAAGGCAATCTGCATTTTCGTATAAGGTTTTCTCAAGCTTGACACACTAACCCATGAAACACATACCAAAATGTTCATGCGGCCACAAGCCACCACATTCCTCAGAGAGTCAAGAGGAGCCAGAGCGCTGCCTGGCATAGAAACAACAGTGTTTATCCTTTGCAAAATGCCTGCAGAATGACCACACAGCTTTTGCTCTATATAGAATATACCATCTAGTAATAATAATGCTTTCAGTATCAAGATTAAAAACAATATTTCAACTTTTTGTGTCTATCACAGTATAGAATCACCAAATACAGATTAAATGCATATATAACACTTGCTTCATCTTGGGTCACTTAAAGTGATTTCTAGAAGTAATTCAAATAGTAGCTCTATGAGGCACTCCTCACCATATGATGCATCCTTCACCATAATAAAACATATTTGCCAACAGTTATTATGTTGTAATATTTAAAATAGAGAATAAAACTATTTGGACAGGAAATAACTGTGGAATCCCAGTTTCTGCTTTACAGTATTGGCAAGCACTAACTTGTTAAAAAAAAAAATTGTAGCAGGGCAATTGAGTCCAACCTAGACATATGCCAATTTTGTTACAAGAACAAGTCCTACTTCATTAAAGCTTTTAAAAGTAAATCAGTCAACAGGCATCCAAAAATACAGATATGTGATATTACAAAAATTGCTCATTTTCTTCCGCTAGACTACTCAATTCACTAACTTTACAGATAGTCTTTGATATTATAAGGTATGATCAGCAATTTTCATTTTTAAGAACAGAAATTACATTTTTCCCTGTCCTTCGTTACCGTAGAAGAGCAATAGGAAGAGGCTCCATGGTTGGGAAGACCAGGTATAAAAGTACACAACACGGCCAACTGTCCATTGGACTCGAGTAAAGGCTTTTCTTTGCCCTTGCAGTCTGAAAATAAAAATATATTATGAACCACAAACAATTCTATGGGGTTTTCTTTTTGAAGTTGACCTGAATGGCTTTACCAAAGTGTACCTGGCTAATTGAATTTTCTTCTATAACAAAGTGGCCCTGTAGGAGAAGGGCTGGGGAGTGGGAAGGTGACTGTTCCCATGCACTAGCTAGGCACCTACTTGGGCCAGGGAGGATTGGATTGAATGAGCAACAAAGGCTCCGGATGGATTTTAATATGAATTAAACAGCTTTTAATACAGAATTAAAATAGCTTTACAACATCCACTTGTACACTTAATCTTCATTTGTTGCAACTCTGAAAAATGCAACCCAGGACAGGAAAGAAGCTGAACTGTGTAGAGACAGACACCAAGACCACCCACAAGGCTGTCTTGTCACCTCTTTCTTAATAAATTCAGTGATGTGACTTACTTTAGTAGCGGAGAGCATAAGCATTGCCATGTGTTTCTGGGTGAGAAGTGAGCCTACCATTTCGCTCTAGTCCGAGTTGTTCACCTGCTAAAAGCACCCATCATTTCAGCTATTTTTATGGTCCCAGCTGGTGGTCTATAAACAAACATCAACAGGAGATGTTTGAGATGATGATGTTTGATGATTTAGAATTCAAACCTACACGCTCACTTGAGAGACCTCCTTGTCTCCAAAAGCTGAAGGGGACAGTTTTTGAGCGTATAATCACTTCTGTTCTACAAAACTACTTCTAGTGAGACAATTTAATATTAAAAGTTCACCAGACAGAGACTAACTAAAAAATCATTCCAGAATTAGGAAAGTATCTGTCCAGAGGACATCTTGATTTAAAAGCTCACCCAGAGTACAAGGTATCATTTTGTATGTAAATCTTATGCCAACTCAAACATTCCCATATTACCTTACCATATAACTCTTCCCTTTTTTCCCCCCACTCAACCTTACAGATATCAGCAGAATCCTCTACTGAGCATATCAGCCTTTTAAGGAGTTACATAAGGTATATTTAAAACATATTATTGCTCTATTTAATGATATATGAATTATGGAATTCATTTCAGCACTTTAAATCTAGAAAACACTTCAGCATTTTTCCATTCAAAGCTTCTTCGGTGAACTCAGGCTCCTTCCCAAATATTTTACACAGTCTAGCACAGAAGAAAAAGTCTGCCTGACTGCAGCCAAAACCTGCTCTCATTCTCCCCACAATTCTCTCTAAACTTCAACTGATTCACTGGTTACTGTGAAGCCAACCTGGGCTAAAATTGCCAGACTATCTGCCCCACAGTAAGATATGGAGGATCGTATTCTGATTTTTTCACTTCCGAAAACATCTCCTTTCCAGTATTTGAGTGAAGAAATCTGCCAAGCAAGAGGATCTCTAAGTACTTCAAAGTACTTAAAGAAGGATATATTGAATCTCAGATATTTAGCAACTCAGTTCTGTTGAATTGTCCACAGGATTTGATTTTATTCATTCTGTTAACTCAATATTTATTCTTAATTAATGTACCAATTAAGTACATAGGATACATTTAATCACTAAATACTAGAATACAAAAAGATGATTTGGGTGGTTGAGCATAGGTCTGTCTTGTCATTTGAAAGAAAGAAGAATACCTGGCATGCAACTTCAAAGCTGCCAAGTACAAGACCTGTAAGGAGGACAGAATTCTTCTAGAAAGGTAGGATACATTTGGATAAAAGGACATCTGTGCTTAGGCAGCTGCATTAAACCCTGAACTTTCTGTGTGTCTGTAGTTTTAACCACCTTAAAAGCTTTGTTTTACTTTTATTTCTTCTTCTATTCTACATTTATTATTCTATTGTTATTCTATTGTATTCCATATTATCCTGTTATTTTATTCTATGTTTTTCTTCTCTTCCTTCTCATTACTTCTATTAAATTACCCAATTATTTAGCTTATTTAGATCGATGGTTGTTATTTTACTATATTCTTATCCCAAGTCAAGATTAATCCATAGCTTTATTATTGTTTCAACTCAGTATTACTTGCTAAACTTCCAAATTGTTGTCAACAATATTTATATACACATACGCACATATAATAAGATACACCCCCATGAGAAGTCCTTATTTTAGTAAGATTCTCTTATGTAGCTTTTCATATTAACAAGCTTGACTGCAACAGTCTTTAAAGGATCCCATGACTAAACTATATTTTGAGTGAATTCCATCATTGTTTGTATCTCCTGTTATACCTGAGAAGGCATTTGATCTCATACAATACGCAGCCGTTGCCATTGTTCTAAAAATTGCCTCCATTGGGTTTTCTGTGTGAACGGTTTCTGAAAATTAGGATGGTTGAATTGGTGGTCAAATCAGTCGTTCTGAGAAAGCTCATAAAATCCCGAGAGACTTGCAAAGAACAATCAATCCCTACATCAGGAAGCAAAAAGGAAGTGCCAACCCAGTGGAAATTTATTTATTACACGTTTGAAGTCTGCTGAAATAACAAAACATTGGACTTAACAGTGCAACAGGGCATATACAAAGGCAATGGAACTAAATCTTATTTTCAGCCAAGGAATGGTATCCAAGTAAATATCAAAAATGGATTTTTTAAGTCACTCCTATGAAAGTTAAAAGAAAAAGCAAATGTGGTAATATAAATTAAATTAGGCAACAGTGAGAAACCTTCCTTGAACTATATCCTTGCAGGAAATTGGCTAAATGTAGCCCCTTGGCGCCAAGGAGGTCATGAGCTCTGCGTCAGTGCTAATTCATTTTTCGTGACCGCATTGTGTTGGGAAATCCCGATTCCCATTGCTAAAGTGTAAAATAAGACTTTGAACTCTATGGGATACGCATATGATATGCCAAACATGAATGAAACTTTATTTCCTTAAACCTGTAAGGAGTGCACAAACACAGAAAATGTTCCATATAGTGGCACTCATTTTATTTTGCAAAGATTCTAGATAGATTTTCCTTCCAAAGTAAAGATTACATTTGAAATGAAAATACCTAATTCAACTCAGATGTCTTTTTTTTTTTTTAAAGAAACCGCCTAAACTAAAGCTTTTCTTAAATCAAGCAAAAATAACCTATATCCACCTTTTAAGAAACTGTCAATTGCAACAGATATTCACAAGAAAAGCTAATTCATAACTATCCACAAGAAGACTAATTGAAATTTAAGCATAATAGTGTCCAAAAGATAACATTTTGCAATCAAAAGTTCTACCTGAGCAACAACAACTTTTAAATACAAGACAATCTTGATTGTAAGACAGCAGATGTTGAAAAATCTGCCACATACCTAGATAAAAATAGTCTAACAGTTAATTGCAATCATTAAAATTCTATATCTTGTGTTCTACACACAGGCAGCAGAGTATGACATAGAATATATGCTAAACATGCATGCGCAGAGGTAAAGGTTTAGCATATTCCCAGCATCCAGCCCTGAATAGACAAATTGCTACATTCTCCATTAGCACTGAGTGTTGAACATGCCAAGCTTTAGGTTATGTAGCATGTGATGCAGGTGTGTTCAGTAAAATTAAGAGTAATTTTGGAAAGATTCACTTAGGAGAAAAAATAAAAACTCTTCACCCAGTACACAAGGATCACAGACACAGCCTAGAATTCACCATGCTTTAAACCAACTTTACACATTAACACAACTTTTCAGATTTTCTTGAAGAGTATCCAATACAGATCCCATCACTTCCTGCAGTGCTTCATCTGCTTCAATGTTATTTCCGTTTGTCTAGATAGAGCTGTGCTGAGCTCCCCCCAACTTGAATACAGCTTCTACCATAAAAGGGGCAAGGAAGGGCATTTAATAAGAAATGAGCAAAAAAGTAATAAGTCAATTTTACTTTGTATAGGTGCTGACACTACAAATGGAGATCTTTGGAGATCATACATGGACCATCATGCCTGTCACCCACAGAGAGCAGCCTACTTATGCGACCACCACACTGCATTTGGAAGGAAGCCAACTTAAGCAGCAGAGCACAAGGAAACCTGGTGGATGTGCAAGATCTTTTCCTGGTACTGAAATGCTGCAGAGAGCAGTATGGAGGGGCCTAATAATTATCCACAGAAAATACGGTTACAAACCAAGTTACATGAAGGAGACAAAGTCAAATACCATTGTCAAAGACAACGTCCCTTGCATCGTGCTTCCATACTAGCAGGCAGGTAACAGGATTTCCAGAATTTTGGAAGTGACTGAGCTGTCTAATTTCAGCAGTACCAGGCTTGGTAATGCATGGGATGCATGGGAATCAAAGGGCACCATGAGCCAATGCAATTTTTTATTTGTTGAAAACCAAACCTATCTCCTCTCCTGAATACTCCACAGAAAGTCTATGTTTTATGTAAACCACTTTCCACAAGAACACCACGGTGAGTTACTTGAAATACTAATAACATACAAGCTCTGTCCTCTTATCTATTTGCTGAGTCTGTATCACCCCCTGTTTCTTTGATCTCCTCATCATTTTACACCCTGCCATCATCTATTAAGGGAAAATGTTATCACTGGTTTCATTTTTCTTTTCTAAATATATGTTCTCACTGATTTCTGCTTTAAGCAATCTTTTAATAGCTTCTTTGAGCGTAATGCAACAACGTGCACTATAGAGATCTAAATTCCAGAGAGTGACTAGACATACATGAGGTCTTAATGAAACACCTTTTAGCGTGTCATTCTGTACCCTGCATGGCATTACTAAAGACATCTGCAAGTGTCTGACAAAGCCTCTATGAGTACATGGTTACCCGCGGTGTCAGCAGAGATCCCTTTTTAAATGGAAGTGACTAAATGATCATCTAGATGCTTCCTCTAATTATCCACGTGAAGCAAGACATTTGCACTGACAAAGATGCTCAGACCAGTACCTTTCATCAATACTGACTGCACTTTGGATGATGGATGAGCAAAGACACCATATGAGTTTACACAGCTATGCATTCCAGTCATTCTAAAATCCACCTTTTTCTATTAAATGCTGCATTTGGCAGCATAGCTAACCACTAAAATCTCTACTAAACTACTTTTATCACTTTTTAAAATTCATTTTAGCATCAAACTCTTCAACAAGTCTTAATCAACCATAGTCATTAAAAGCAGCAAGGCAAACAGAGCAACCAAGACTTGTTTTGTTGCTGATTGCCATACTTTGGTCTACCTGAGAGTACCAAAAATGTACTCTGCAGACTACCTTCCAGAGAAAAAAAGTTAAGCTATTAATGATTTAGACTACGAATTGTCCCAAACATAAATTACTTTTCTTAGCAGTGGATGAAACAAGACACAAGAGACCTTGGCCTTCAACTATTATGAAAGCTATTGCTGGACAATCTTCTATCTTTTCTCTGAAAACACTAATTCAACAGCAGTAGGCTCTTGGAAAAAAATTATCTAATAAAATCCATCTCCAATTGCTTGTGAAGAAAGTAATAGTGATTTTCTTTTTTTTTCCCCTCCCCGTCATACACTTGAAATTCTGCCTTTGGAAAGCAGATTTTCAGCCAGAGCTCCTCGAAGAATAGGAGCTTCTCACTGTAGTCAGCACAGTAACTTCACTAACCAGTGTGTACAATGCATTCATAAAATAGCTTTAATCCCAGACCCTTCAACAGTTTCTTGCTTTAAAAAAGTTGGAGCTGTAACTTATCTGTTTTGAGGACCAGCTTTCTTCTTTCAAGCTTGCAGATGAGAATGCTACGAATGGCAAGCGAATTCAGCAGGCAACTTTCATTTTGCATTGTGGCCCATTAACAATTCAAGAATCACATTTAGGAGCCATTGGGTTACAGCATATATACAGCAGTGCCAGTCAACAGACAGTATGTCTTTACACAGAGTATGTCTTTCAATAAGGGACAAATTGAAGAGTTTACCTAGGATGCAAGAATACAGAAATGGAGGAGACTTCCTCCATGCATCAATTTTCATCCCCAAATTCAAAACTTCCTAATAAAAATATTCTCACGCCTCCAGCACAAAGCAAGTCATAAACCACTTTGCTGCCATTAAGCTCAGGCTCTCTAATACAACACACAGATCACAATTACTGTGGTCTGCACAGCAGATATGTGTCTTATGCTTTAACAGCACTTAGAAAGATTAGAATATACTTAAAAATAATCAATATACTCAAATTACCAAAGTTAGATGTTATCTAACTGAAGGACAAGCTACTTGTGGAAGATTTATCTCTGGTAAGCTTAAATTGCACTCTAATTTGTCTTTCTACTTTTTCCTTCTTTTACTCCACAGTCCACTTTCTTAGTACTTCCCATTAGACCTAAAATTTCAAAAATCTTGAAAGCCCTTATCCAATTCGCACTCATAATCCACCAAGACTATGTTACATTCTGACTTTTGCTTCCATCATTAAGGAGATTGTTTTCATTTCCACCCTTCTGTAACCATTAGCCACCTGGCTTTTGCAGAATTTTACATCACTGAAGTAAGGTCATGGTGATTAAACTTATACTTTGAAAACAGAATTCTTTTAAAATATATTTTTTCTATTTTCTTAATTGAAAGAATTAACTTTCCTTTCTACGGACACCTGTGTTGTTTAACAACTGGAAATACTTCTAAGAACATGTATTTAGCAATCCTTATTTTTTTTATCATAATTTCTCATAACTTCTGTATATACACGTATATCTCTTGCCTTTTCTCAACTGTAGAACCAATAAATAGTTTATAAATACGAGCATTATTGTATATACACAAATGTATACACTTAGGAAAGAAAATAAGTACATGTCCTTAAGAGACTTAAGTTTGTGTCAATACTGAGATCTCCACAATTTCAGATGATATTTTGATCGCCTAGGAACCCTTATTCTCCCTTAGCTAGTACACACAATTTCAAATCCAAGCAGAAAGCCTTCCAGTTAATTACTATGCTCAAGGGCTGCCACACACGTATTTGTTATGTCAGACGAAACGCACATTAGGTGTTGTCCCACATCCCAAGGATGTTATTTGATGTGACAACATTACAATTTAACTTTTTATTAGTCCCTAGAGTTGCACTAATTTTGACAGCTGCTAAACTCATTTTCCTGCATTTTAACTGCTCGAAGACAATCATCATAAAGGGACAAATCCTGCTCAGCTTCCTAAGGGAGAAGGGCTTTGCACGAGCCTTTTAAAACTTGATGAAAGCATGGTAATTGTTAAGATTTTATGATTTGTTTGGGTTTTTCTACCCATTCAAAGCAAGCAAATTAAACAAGCAGTAATCTTTGTCCCTCTTTTTCTCCTTAATATTTATAAGATGTCTATGTAAGTGTTAACATTTAAGATTATGCATTCTGACAGCCTCTTAAGATAACCATATAATCAAATCTTAAATAGAACTATAAAAAAAAATAAAAAAGAATTTAAATAGGAGCGCTGTCTTATGCAATTCCTTTTCCAAAACATGCATCTTCATGGCCTTCCAAGATACCTAGCTCATGCTATGTGACAGATGCTGTAAACCATACCTTAGCCCTTAGAAAGACAAGCAAGACCTTTTGTTTTAAAAGTGAATAAAAGGAAGAGAGAGAGAAAAGAACTCCCTCAGAGGACGCTCTCACTGGGAAAGAGAGAGCAAGATGGGGATGTCCAGGAAAACTCAATAGTGGGCATTTCAAAGGAGAACCTGACAAGACTTTGATCCTTCATGAGGTACCGCCAGCCTTTCAGATAAAGCAAGCGGAAAACATAGTTAGTAAAATCAGTCATCCAAACTATTATCAAAGTCAAGACTTATTTGTATAATTCTTTTCAAGGTAAAGGTTCTGACTGAATAAATATTGCAAATCAAGCTTTGCATGTTGGAACATAAAGATATGTTGTAAGCTATAAGAGACCTTATTTGTTCTCCCACTTTCCTGCCATGGAGCTATTCAAAATATTCAAAAATATTTACAAGCAAGCTCATCCAACAGGCCGAGTTTATAGAAATAACAAACCTACTTATAGTCAACGTCTACGCGAAATGCAGCCTACAAACCTCAGAAACATTCTGAAAACACAATTTTTTACTACCAATTCTCCTTCTTCCAGTCCCTTAATATCTAGGAATATTTCTTTGTGTACCCTCACTCCCTTTCAACTCTGACTTTCTCTTTATTATACAGCAAATTTTATATATTGTCAGTTTATCTGTACTAAGATGACATCTATACGCTATAGCTATCTAACAGAGCTTTTGCAAGACTTATTGAGCCTTTAGGAATTTATTTAGCTCTATCTTCAAAAATCCTAAAAGCGTGAATAGCTTTTGTGGGCTAAAACCAGAAATGGTATTAAACAAAATTACAAACAAGCAAAACACCAAAGCACAACAAACAAAAAATCAAACTGCTTTGCAGAAGTGGCCAAAAGGGTCAATTTCAAATTTCACATTTATGTGCAGTGAAACTTTGCATGATTTCCAAATATTGACATATCCCTAATATCCCTTGGCTGTAACAGTCTGTTCAGTAGCAAGCAAAGAACCTGCATCAGTCATATTCGATAAGGATAAGTGAATAAGCTATCTGGAGGTGCTGTGGCCTGGTGTCAGCAGAAGAACAGGGCAGCAGAAGCAGACAGTCACTAGATAGACATACTTCCTACTCCACAACTGGATTCCCATTCTTCATTGAAATTAAACCTTGAGGCAAATATTTTGTTTCATTTCACTCTCAGCTTGATTCATAGGAGAATGGGCTAGAATAGTCCCCTTCACCTGCATGAGTTCATGAAGTAATTCTGCATGTTTCCCACAAAACAGTTGATCTTAATTTGCACCTTTTCTCAAATATTACACCATATACTGAACATTCAAGCACAAAAAAAACCCTCAACATCACCATAAGAGTCACAACCTGAAACACAGTCATCTTGAGATAGAACTGAAGGGAAAGTCAATAAAATAAAATAAGTCTCAGTGACTATTTTAAAAGGTTTGTCTTTAACAGCTCCCTCAAGGCGTTTCCTGCTATTGTCTTCTGAAAGCTGTGTCAACTCTTCATTGTTCTTCAAGTCCTAGACCATGTAATTTTCATGTGTGCCCAACTTTGAGTTTTACCTTCCATTTCCAATGACATTTGCGTTACAAAACATTCAAATAATTTTGAAAACTGGGATTTCAGCTTTTGGACCACTTGGAAGCCATTAGGAAGTTTTTATGAAGTGCTAGAAGGCTGCAACATGTAAACCACTCTGGAAGAGCAAGTGACCTTGTTGCCCAGGATCAACAACCCAGTGCAACACTTTAATCATTTAGGTCATTTGTCCCATACCTCCATCATATCTTTGTATAAGTATTTCTCTTCCTCTCTCACAAATGCCTCATTTGTTTCCTTCAGCACTGATATTGAACATCTTTAAAAACTTTGATTATTTTTCCTCCTTTTTCAGTAGAAGAGTTCAACTCCCACACATGCATCCCAGATTCAAGCTTGCATTTATTTTATTATAATAAAGGTGTGAAACTTTATTATAATAAATAAAGATTCAAAGAATTACTTAAAAGTCTTGAAGTCTGAGAAAAGGAACATGCTTCTCTCTAGTATACTTTTATTCCATCAAGACATTTTACAATACTTCTTCGTATGAAGTAGTTTAGAGTTCCCAAGAGATACTAAGACCTGCTTCAACGGACAAGATATGCAAGAAGAGATGCAAGAAGAGATCAGGATAGCCTCCTGATAAGACAAATGTTGTTTAATTTTCTCTTTGTTATTTTCCTTAACTACTCTAAGGAATAAATTTCAGATTAGTGAAAACAAGATTAAAGCATGTAGAGTATGGACTAAATAAGAGTGCCAATTTTTTTTTATATCAAATATGTAATCATTCAAAATATTTGTTTTGAAAAAAGAGCTCTTCTCCTACAAAGTCCTTTTACTAGATCATGCAACAGAAGCTACAGGCCTTTTGTTTATGGTGTATCATGGAGAATAAAAGTTTCCCTGCAGGAGTGTACAAGAAAAGGTACCAGGAGATTTCAGCTTTGGTAATAGGAACAAAATTGTAAATTGGTAAAAATAAATTCAAGAAAAAAAAAAACAAAAGGGAAAAAAGAAAGAAAAAAGTCTGGTCAAATGAAGAACTGTCTTTAAGAAACAAAATGTACTATTAGACAGGTATCATTAGACATAGAAAAACATTAAGAAAAACAAGCCACCGTGATTAGTACATATTTGTAGCTCATTGTAATAAGCTTCTGCCTATCCTGTTTCAAAGTAAGCAGATGTTCATTTCTCACATAGGGAAAAAGTGAGAAATTATCTTGCTGTTCAACAAGGACCTTTCAACACTACTAAGCACTGTCAAAAGCAAGAAATACAATACAAAAACAAAAGAAAAAATCTAAAAGATCCTCATTGAAGTCATATTTGGGCTCCAAAACAGAGGTAAATGCCAACAGACCTTAAACCTTAATATCTGATGAGGAGCGAATTCCTCTTCCCACTAAAGGATACGCATTTTCTTCTGAACTCAGCTCTGAGGTCAGTCCACCACAAGTGAAACTTAGGCCTAAACAAACTCAACTGTTCCCATTTTGTGGAATAAAAGTTAAAAAAAAAAAATAAGTTGGAAATGGCGCGCACAACTTTGCTGAAAGCAAACCACTACTAAGTAAACCCTGGGAGCCGCTCTGTAAACAGGCAGCGACGTCCAGCTACTTTGCTGTAAACAGCCAAGTCACGCACGAGCGGAAGCCTGCGTCCTTCTGCGGAGAGCTCGGCTGATATTTAACAGGGTCGAACTTTCAAGTGGCAAAAATTCACGGTTTCTCATTGCAGTCTGATTGTACAAAGCAGAAAAGCCCTCAAAAAGTGAGCCTGTTGTTCTGATTTGGTGACGGTGTTTGAAGAAAATGAACCAGCAGCTCAGTAGAGCTCCGTATAAAATATGGCATGAAGGTTATGCAAGGAACTGCTTTAGTTTTTATGAACAAGCAGGGGGAAAAAAAAAAAAAGTCAGCTTGAGTTCAGCTTGAATTGAATACAGTTTCAGCTGTAAAGGACATTTGAAATGGAATACAGATTGCTTTCTTCTACTTTACGCTTACCTCCACCAACATACTTTGAGGAGGTATAATATTTATCATGTGAATGGCTTTCCTAATCTCTAGGGTTTGAAAGATTTAAAACTTATGTTTACTCACAGCAATAATAAATGCTTTATCTAAAACAATTCTACTTTTGAGAAGATTTGTTATTTTTCTTCACAAATGCATATATCACTACTGGTCCTGCAGGAATAACATTTAGTTTAAGAAATTATTCTTTTAATTCTGTCTCTCAGAGTGTGTCTTAAAAACAAATTACTGCATAAAACAGTGCTGCAAAGAGAAAATTTATTAAATTCACTATAATTTTGTGATAAGCTCTCATTTGTTATTACAAATCACATAGTGATGCTCATGAAACACAGATTCTTTTAGGAGAAAAGGGAATATTAGGGTTAAAAACGTTAAAAGAGTAAATACATTTAGCTACGTTTATTTTTTTCTAGAAATTAATCAGTTAAAGTCTGTTCTAAGTTACATTGATGGAAACCAAAAGTGGCATAGCAAGATATCTACATTATTAGCTTTGAAAAGCTGATTTTTAGTTTTTACAGATGTGAGATCAATGCATATCATATGGCCTGAAAAACATTATTTTATAGTGATGGGAAGTATTTTAGATATAGTATATACCATAGCTCAAAAGCATGTTTAAATACCCTCCCTCTGTTCTAAAGAATTTGAGAATATCTCTATTTTCCACAATTGCAAATTTCTAAAGAAATTCAAAGATATCTAAATAGGAAAGCAAAAAACTTAACACAATCTTATATTCCTCATGTAAATTTCTCAGCAATGTCTCTAAACTCTGGACCTAAAGGAGGAAGCTAAAACTCTCAATACATGAGACCTAGACCGACAAGAGTATTTAGGAGACCTTGATATCTGCACTTGACATGTAAAAGCATTAGAAAATTTAGTTAGCAGCATAGATTCTTAAAAAAACTTTGCCAGTACAAATTCAACTAATTTTTCTAGAATTACTTTGATTTTTTTCCTCAGAGATCAATCTATAATTATTTGTTTTTATCTTAGCACATAATCATATTAAGCACAAATTCACAACATGGAATATTATGAAGTACTGAGAGAAAAACAACAGATTAAGTTATAAGTGATTACTCTCAGATGGAGAATATATCTGGATTGATGATAACCAAGCTAATAACTGATTACTTCATGAGTTACTACTATTGGGGACCTGGATTTTATATCTGGTTTTAAAAGCCAGCATTAGACAAATATCAAATACCTAATACACACTTTTACTTACCTAATCACTTCCAAAACCTTTCATGGTTATACAATAAGAGAAAGGGCTGCAATGTTGCAGTGCTGTCCCTGTTTAGGGAGAGAGGAACAGGTTATATCTAGTTTCTCTGGGTTTGCTCATTTGCGTCCTTGGCAGGTTTCTGCTCCTGTATGCCAAGCATCTACGCAAGAAACGTTTAGCAGTTGTTAGCGAAGTGAACGTCATCATCTGCTGCAGGAAGAGTTCCATAATTGGTAAAATTTTTATACAAGTAACATATCCACATGCCTCACTGTATTAAATATCAACTAACTTTTTTTCCAGTAGAGTACCACTATCAGGAGACAGATCAAAAGCAGAAGCAGTGGTAGGGATAAAGTCTGAGAGATCCTAAAGATTTAGGCTTTGCACTGAAGTCAAAGCTGCTCATGACATTTTTTTTTTCTGTTTTATTTATTTATTTAAGAGAAGAAACAGACTAAAAGCAATTAGGGATCTGATTCTTATCCTGTCTTTGGATATCAGAGCTGCCAAAACATGGAGGAAAATTAGCATAGGCTGTTCCACTTCTTAAGAAAATTGGAAGAACTTTTAACATGTATCAGCTGAGGGAAAAACAGATGATGTGAAACTAAAGCTAAAGAGCTTTTAGCAAAAAAAACTCTCTTTGTAGACAACAACAGCTAGGGAACATGGAAGGATGCAGTACAAACTTTTCCAAATTGCTTACGACGTTTCATATAGTTGCTGATCGTGTACCAATAAAATAATAGCTGCAACATCCTTTTCCACCTTTAATTATATTTATGGTGTAATCATAAAATTATAAGATAAATAAAAGTGTAAGATATGATGATCTTTTGTCTGTGTAAAGTGATAGCATCTTTCTCATCTCCAAATAGGTGCTCAGTGTTTTAATTTCCTATGGGGAAATGGCATTCCCTCACTCTGGCATGCTATCGGGCATGATGTAATAATCCAGCTCATTCAAAATATTTTAAGAGATATGTAGGTTTATACCTCTACTAAGGTGAAATTAACTTTAAGATGAGAAAAAAACAAAATCTTTATAATTACTGAATACTATTTGGAGCACTACAGGATTTCATCCAGAAATCAAACAGATAAAAGGTGTCCTACTATTAAAATAATAGAAAAATTGAAATTTGTGAATTCAGCTGTAACAGGCCAGTTGGTTGAAAGGTAATCAGAGAAAGTGTGTGTGACTGGATGTATGTGATTTTTTTTTTTTTTGAATAGAATGGAAAAAATGAAGCAGAACACAATTTTAGAACTCTATTTTTAGTGAAATTTTGGGTGCTGACAACTATTTTGGGATAAATGTATCTCATTTTGACTTAAAACATAAACAGAATTTAAAATTACAATTTTCCAAAAATCAGTCAATAAATAAGGCAAACGTATTTGAAATTTGAAAAGTGAATCAAAATGGACCCTAATAGGTAAGGACAATAGATATAATATTGTACAGCACAAGATTTCAGGAAGAATTTTAAAAACATGAGACAAGTAGGTAGGAGCAAAGATTTCCTGATATGAAATATGAAATTTGGCTTTTTTTTTTTTTTAAACCAATAAAATCAGTGCTGACAGAATGCTTATACTTTAATTAATACTAATTCTAATAATCCTGTAATATTTAGNAAATCAGTGCTGACAGAATGCTTATACTTTAATTAATACTAATTCTAATAATCCTGTAATATTTAGTTAGGCATAATTAAGCTTAGTTATTTTCTGCAATATTTGCATACCCAAGAGAAAAAGAACTCCTTTGTGGACAGTCCTGTCGTAACTGTAGACAGCTGATGAAACTTTTCCTTTTCAATGGTGCCAGCCTGTAACTACAGTGTATATATAAGTACTTACATAAATAACCTAAACAAGATCTGATAATAATAAAGTAATATACGGCTTGTGTAGGACTGGTCACAATATACAGTTCCTCAGATTTTCTTTTAGTGAATGGGTTCGAACCATCTCAAAATGTTAATCTGAACGTTGAACTTAACAGCCCTCACATCTCCCCACACTGCTGCCCTTTCACTTCATGACCAGAGAGCATTTCCAGCTGTTACCGACACGTTAATAGGACCATTGTGAATACACACTATTGTTCAAGTCATGTTCATAGCAAGAAGCATGGATGCTATTTCCAAGATAATTTCATTCAGCCCTGCAATGACCTTCTTTCCTTTGAAGGCTGCACACTCTCTGCACTCCTCTTACTACAAATGAAGCAGTTGTCGTATTAGATAGGATAACAGTATCTACTAATGTTGGCTTAAGCACACACTTGCATTACTAAAGGGCATGAAAGAATTATTTAATAGTATATCATCTGAAAATATACATGATACAGAATCAGCCTCTTCCTATCCTCCTACCATTTTCAAATATTGTTTTCATCTGCTTTTCCCCACTCATACAAGTACCCTCAAAAAGGAGGGCAAAAGGCAATGCAGCCAATTCACTAAGGGTGTTGCATCCAAATTGCAGACAATTTACTGTAATTGCTCTTCTTGTTTGTTGGTATTAATCAGTTTACTGCACTACAGTTTGCCCGATGTCCATAGGCTAAAGAAAATCATTAATCTGCAAATTGTATAACAACTTGCTTTTTCATAATTGAAATTCTAAGTCTAACCAAAGAATCATCAGGCCAGATCTGATTACAGGGGAAAAAAAAAAAAAGAAGAATCAAAGAATGTTATTATAACAAAAGCTTCTAGAATTGTGCAATTGTGTATAGATGTTTCTGTACACGCATCTATCCTTTCTTCTTCAGTGTTACCTCACCAATTTGCTGACAGAGGGCAAAGGGTTACAACAGAAGCTGATGGTTCCTTTCTTCTCTTCACTAGGAGGAATACAATGTTAAAGGTTTCTCTTCCTTTCTCTAAGGACTGTTTATCACTCTTTTTACGTGCTTTCTAACATACTCTACATGTTGCTTTTTTCCCCTACTAGTTCACAATTCCACGTTATATCCAAATTTATGATTTGCAGCGTGCTTTAATGTACTGGATCCATGCTCTTTGTTATCCCCTAGCACTGAGTTTGCCCAGCATCCAAGGCTGCATTTCTATCATGACCACGATGTTGTTTATAGCCCCAGAGCCTCTGGTAAATGTTTCTGTCTGTACTTTTAATGATTCTGCTATCATCCGCTGGCTATGCTTCCCTAGTCCATATTTTATTCTAGGGTCATAATCCATTCTACACAAAATAGTTGTATGTCATGACTAACTATTCTGAAAATACATAAATATATATATAGCAATAGGCACCACAACACAAAATTGTATGAAGAAAAGACCACCAATCTACACCCATCTCACATTAGGTAATTACCATAATGGCTGAACTAGCTAAAAGAAAGCTCCAGGAAGGCCTAAAAAAAGTCCAGATGGAGCGTGATAAGCTAATAACACAGCTCTTAGGTTTAACACAAAGCCTCTAGCATCTTACTACCAATGGCAACACCTTCCTTACCGTGCCATAAGGCCACATGAACAAACCACGGTAGAAGGAAACTAAAGCACATAGATTTTCTTATACCTCTGATAGGCCTATTAAAGACACGTGCAATGTGATTTACTATTGTTGACACTGGTAAAGATGTGGTAGACTCAAGGAAAGATCAAAATGTCTGTGGCTGAAAGTTTTTTGGCATAACACCAAGAAATTTACTGAAAAAAATATAGCACAGCAGGCAAACCTGTGTTGGAAATATAGGTCCTAAATACAAGAAGAACAGAAAAATCTATTGGGCTTCATTTCATTGGACCAAAAATTAAAATGTGAAAAATAGAGAGTTAAAAATAAAGCCAAATAGCAGATAGGTGAAAACAACTAAAAATATGCAGGAAATATTTCAAATTCCAAAAAGTATTAGGAAATCTATAAAAAATAACTGCAACAAGTTGTGTCTTGACAGTAAGAAACCACATCAAAAGTGAACCATGTTTGATTCACCAAGTGCTATTAGGGTTACAGCACCATCTAGTGTGTGCTGGTACCACTCCCGATAAAAAATGAATTTTTCACTGATGTTTGCCTCCTGGACTGGAAATCAAGTCACAATCATTGTGTTTTTTGACAATACTGTTAAATTACATTATAAAATTGCAGGTTCAGTTCCATTAAGAATTCATGGATTTTGACTTCCCACAAACGTCACCAGAGTAGCAACTAAACTCTCCTAGTCCCTGCTGAAGACCTTCTCCTCTAGCCTCCTGTTTAAGACTTAAATTTCTTCAGACATGGGAGGAGCCTATTCGCAGGAACTAAGAAGCCAGCCATATGTGTGGCTACCCTAGTAAAGATTTGGACATGGACTTTCAAGGATCCCAGAGGCCGGGCAGATGTAAGGGTTGCCCTTCTTTCTATTTTATCCTAAACAAGCTGAGAGATGATGGATTTTAACAAGTCTATTTTATTGCCTATTCAAAAAAGGAGAAGTCATTATTTGATTCCATATGATTTCACTCTTTTCCATTGCCCTCCACCCTCATACAGTGGAATTTCATAAATGCTGCTCAAAAAATGATGAGTTCTTCTTTGAGTCTTTATGTAGACTTTTTACTGTATTTAGTGTACAGTGTTCTAACTCATTTTTAAGAGGTTCTTAGAGGTTTCAAGATTAGGGATTTCCTGATTTAGGAGTTTAGGAACTGCAATTTAGTAGAGAAGAGGAAAAACAAGCACAAATGGTAGCAGCTACCCATCTCAGTACAATGTCCCTTAGACAGGGATGCCCCTCCATCAAATAATATTCACCTAACTGATAAGCTAGGAGAAAGTTGTAATAGAATGTGTTGTCTTCCCCTCCATAGTAGAGAGGTCTCTGCAAAAGGATTAAAATACTTTTTTTCAATGACTCTAACGCAAATTGTTCCAGGGATTGCCTTACAAAGGAATCAGAGATGTAAGTTCCCTTGTTTGTTGGAGCTCATTACAAAATTACAAAGCTGAAGTTCTCCAGCTTTGTCAGGAAGAAATCAGTCATTTGTTAAATATTAAGTTAAGCCCAAAGAAAGTCCAGATATGTAAATTGCAAATCACTGAAAACATCTCATGAGGAATAATACTAGGTAACATTACTGCAATTGCATGTACCACGATCTGCTTTACTTATAATCAGCTTTAAATATATCATACTCATTTTCAACAATGATCATAAATATATTGAGCAACACCTTTGCTCAATATGTGAACAATACGAGTATTCCACCAACCTAATAGAAACTTTAACATAAAACTCTGCATGCATTTCCAAAGTTTATTCTAACAAGCTAAAAGAGGTCAAAACCACACGAAAGCAACCCACTAGGGACACAGAATGAGAATTACAATAATAATCTTCCTCATTAAGATTTTAAGAAATGATTTTAAGAAGTTCATGATGAATTATCCTTCTCTTAAATTATTTTACTGCACAAGAAGCCTGTCAGGTGAAAAAATACAGAAAAATGAAAAATAATCTAATTAAATTTTTAGTCTTAGCAGCCTTTCAACCCTGTACATTCATTATTTATTCCCTCCCACCTCACATCTGGCTTCAATCACCCACTGTACGTATGGGGAGCTGAAGGGTGATCTCACATGACTCTAGACCTTTGTGTGACAGACTCTCCATACCTGAGCTAGTTACCTCTATTTCCTTTTCAGTCAACACAGAGACCTTACGGGATCCAATTTATCTTAAGAGTTTTAAAAAGATATTAAAAATAATATAGAAAGATCTGTTCTTCTGCCTATAAATGAACACAGATGACTAATCCAAATGAACATATCTGTATTATGGGTGTCAATATATAGTGAGATAAACACCAACCAAATCATCTTCTCTGCTTACAGGATTCTTATAGCTAGAATAGCAATTTTGTTGGGTTTTGCTTTAACATAGACAAACATACATGACTTAAAATCCACAAGCTAATTTGGTTTTAAAAAAAAAAAAAAAGAGAAAGTTAAAGATAGATTGTCTTCAAAAGTGTGTAAGTATTGAATCTCTCCTACACCAAAAACCTTTTAAACTAACATCTTCAAACACGAGGGAAATTCCTCCAAGACTGAAAATCAAGGACACATTTTGGAGAATGAGATCCAATTCAATCTTGAATTTTTAAGCAAATACAGACATTCGTCATGGGAATGTCACTTCAACTTCATAAGGATTTGGAAAAATAGCTCAGGGAGTATAAATTGTTAAATAGTAAAAAACATCCATCTTCTCTTATCTACAATACTACCCAAATTCTAATGAAATTAAGGATTTGGAGGGGAAATAAAAAGAAAAAAAAAGGAGAGAGAATTGTCTAAAGTGAGTACAAAGAAGCTTAAGAAAGCCAGATCCTCAAAAATGGATAAGCAATAACTTAGAAATCATCAGATGATATCTTACCTTGGATATGTGAAGGAGAAGTTGCAAGAGGAGGGGGATGCACCAATTTAGAGAAAATACTATTATACCTACCTGGAAAACTTAATTTGAATTCAAACATCTGAAGACTACATGATGAAATAAGAAGGGTGCAACATGACCCTATACTAATCACATACAACCATTTTTTTAATACTGACCACAGAAATATTTGACTTGGGCAAGGAATCAAATAAAGAAAAGCAATGAATCAAAGGAAACTGAAGTAAAGATTGAAGACAGCCTAAATCAAAACTAAATCTAGCAGCAACTTTTATCATGCATAAGTGAGATGCATGCACACAATAAGCCCTACAGTACATATTCATCAAAAAAAGACAGAAAACAAAAACAAAGAAACAGACATGAAGTGCAAGATAACATTTAGAGCTATCTGTGATATTGTGATGATAAAACATTCTCTCCAGTTAAAAGAAAATTATACCCTCCAAGGAAACAGACCTTCCTATTTATATGTCATCATATGGCATGAATACAATTTTTTTTTTCTCCATGGAGCCATGACCACAAAGACCACTTGGAAGCTCACAAACTTGGCAATATTCACCTGCAGTATATTACAGTGGCATATTTTAAGAATGGCTAAAACCTAAATTTATCTTTAATAAATACAACTGAAGAAAAATGATCTATGAAATGTCATAAACAAACTTTGTGATCCTACCTCCATCAGAATACACACCCAGTCTGCATTTGAACTAACAGCCCAAGGCCAGCAAATGAAGTTTGTGGAAAAAAAGACTGACTGCTCTTGTATTAAAAGTATATGAACAACCCCCAACTTTCAGTGTTGCAAACCTACTTTATTTTTCCAGTCATTATTCAAGATCATTTTTCTAATCATTGCTATGATTATTATTAATAATATATAATTATTATCTAATAAAGAATTCAGCATACCAAGTTTAATAATATAGTCCTCATGGTGCTCTTTTCCATAAGAAAGTTAGGCAGACTCCTCTTACATATAAATTTACCATTGTCCGATGCAACTTAAAAAACAGCTTAAGAAAAAATAGTCATGCTTTCTAAAGAAGGACATGAATAAAATAAAAGCTCTAAATACTATCACAAGTAAGAACATGAAGCCCTTCCTCTGAATCTTCTAATAGAAAGGTAGTAGATATAACTGAAAATGCTGGAGGAGGTGGCTAACGTCAACGCTTATTGTTAATAATCAACTAGGTCTTGCATATTTTTTTTTTCACATGCAAAATAAAGCAAAGGAATCCAACAATGAATTCTAAATCAAGTTCTACCATACATTTACACATAATAGACCGACTATTTCTTGTAAAGGCCTAAAAATAGCAATACAGCACTTGTTCATCCTAAACCTCTTCCACCTTGGCAGCAGGTTTTGCTCATTGCTTATTCTACACTTGTAGATTTTACCAACCTATAACATGACTACTGAAATGGCTGTAACATCTGCTCTGTCATGGTTCAAACTGGTTAGTGACCTCCAAATTCCAACAGCTATGAAGCCCCTGCTAATAAGCTTTCAAAATACGTCCTCCATTTCATCCTCCCTCCCTTGCATACCTTTCTACTGAATCATTTGATCCTCAAGTCTTCACTCGTGTGACTAGCATATTTATCTGAACTAGATCTCCAAGAATGGACCCTATGCACAAGCAGGGATAATCAGGCAGCAGGACAGGAATGAAAAGCCTATGGATAGTCCTTAAATTCCTTACAGATGTGTTGTGTTCTAGCATATGCACAGGTATGTCTTAGGATCTTCTCTCTTAGAAGTTAATAAAAGCAAGCCTAGTTGCCTAAGAGACAGGCTAGGTACAGTATCAACTGAAATATAACAGGCTGCAAAGAATTTAAAGGAAAATGCACTTAGTAAGAGCACTCAGGATTATTTGTGCCAAAAGCCCACCCAGCATAAGTATATGCTGGCAAGTTAAGGTGTTATTGTTTCACTGTCCTTACCATAAAATCTATTTTTTCCCTAAAGTATTTTTATAAACTCTTTGGCTGCATTGCAGAGGTTAGTGAAGTAAACCTGGAGACAGCTGTCAACACTAAATATCAGCTAGGGATTAACATTTTGTTGACATAGCACCAGAAGTCAGCATGAGGAGAGTTAGGAAAGCAGTAAAGAGTACCTCACCCATTGCTTACTCCTGCTCATACAGAATACCATGATCCTACTCATGTGAGCTGGGAAGACAACTCCTTTCCTTATTTTTAACTTCTGGAAGCCACAGTTATTTAAGAGTGCTACAACTAAATCCAGCTGGGTCCATTGCCTGCTGCTCTTTATGTAAGTATCTGTTGTACACCCCATTTTAGGTAA
>VZSG01000852.1:187789-210234 GCA_013398315.1 Nothoprocta pentlandii
TATATATTATAGTATACTAAGTATTGCAATGATCCCCTATAAGGGATCAGAAATTCAGATAAAAAAGCATTATCGTGACATCACCTACAGAAGTAGCCTTCTGCATTGACTATTGACTCTTTCTTGTCAATTCACTCAATATCACGTGTGATAAGAAGATAGTGATTTAAAAAGAAACCTACTGAGTGACGAAATTCTCAAGAAGTCACAATTCATTAAACTACCTCCGTTAATCAGTTTCCGTTTTAGATGCATACACTAGGCAAGAACTCAAGATTAAATTCTAGGCTTGTTAAACTCAGTGACAAATTGTTCCTGGAGCACCAATACAGATATCAGGACCAGTTCCAAGATGCTCTTCCAAAATTTAATATTAAGGCTTTGATTTTCTTTCACTATCTCCGGCCTTTACAACACCACAGATGGTTTTAAAGCATCACCTAGAAGATGAAAGATAGAACATCTGTTGAAATCCCTTTCAGGACTTAGATTGAAAGAATACAATTTCTTCAAGGATTTTTAGTAAAGAACAGGTTACCTAAAAATGAGCATGAAGAAAGTGATTGCCATAGGACAAAACTATACATTTTTCCCATGTTCAATACATGTTTTTTCCATTAGATAGGTGTTTGGTATTGTAATTTGTCTTTAAACAGTGCTTACAGAGATAACATTAAAAGTTGCACTGTAACAAATGAGATTTCCTCTTATTGTGGAGAAGAAAACACTCCCTCTTAGTCACAGTTAGTGGAGAAGAGGGGGAAAACACAGTTACAAGACTATTTCTTTATTTAGTTATGGTTGCCAAATTGGACCACATTCACATTCATCAAATATTTCAAGCAAGTTCCTTTCTTAAATTGTTTAAAAGGTGTTTCATCTCTATGTACAGTTACCAGAGAAGCAGATTAATACAAAAAATTGCCAGATTGAATTAATATGACTTAACACTACAATGGCCTTGAAATTTGCAGAGCTTTCTGAATGAATTTAAACATTTCATAATTTGAAAACACAACAGCATACTTATAAATACTCTTGAAGGCTAGAAATCGTCCCTTCTATAATAATTTGCACTATATTTAGATATTGCAGACAGAAACCCTCGCCACAGACTATGCTACAAACATCAGCATTGAGCATTTGGGGTAGGAAACTAATATATTGGTTAGTTCATAAAAAGCATCAACTTCACCTTCCAATTCCTCTCAGGATACAAAAATAATTTTTTTCAGGGGTTAAAAAAAATAAATGAAAACCCGAAGTTTATAGCTACAAAACACTTCATTTTAAAAAATCCTTGACATTCCTTACATTTGTAGTAACAAGGCATAGGGAAGTCATAATATCATATCATAATTCATAATATCAAATTTAGTTCAGATAGAGAAGACTAATGGCTTGGTTGGAGTACCTTCAGTACGATATACATTCGCCAGGGGCTGGCTGGGTACAATACATAGTGCCTGGTACAAATGCCCTTAAATATCACCTCTCTTTACTCCTTTGCTTATCCAGACGCTGCACTTGGTTTCCAGAAGTAATGACATATTCCCTTCTCCTCAAGAAAACTCTCATAGACCAAATACCATTTTCTCTCATCTTATCCGTCTGACTGACATAATTTGCCTCAGAGCAATTGCTCCCAACCAGGTTTTAAATTGAAATTTGTCAATTCTCATTTGATCTTTTGAACTCAAAACTCTATTAAGAACCCAAGAAAAAAAAAAGGTGGTTCTTATCAGCTGTACTTTCTATCTTTCCCTAAAAAAGTTGCCTTTTTTAAAAAAATCTTTGTGTTTGTGTAGTTTCTGGAGAACGAGCAGCTTTCAGGACTCTTCAGTCCTATAGTAGGCACAACTCTAAATTTTATTTTATTTTTATTTTTTTAAACAGCTTAACTACAATTTGTTCACATGTTTCAGAAGACATGTTTTTTTAATATATATTTTTAAAGCCATCTGGCTTTACATTTCTTTGACCAATTCACTTGGCATTCATTTGGAAGTCATCTATACTATCTCTTTTGGCCAGTTAGGTGCTGAAAGGAAAAATGGGAGTACATGAAGGGCTCTGAAAAGATGAAAAAGCACCTAATAGCCTAAATGTGCACCACTTCCATTTGAGATAACCTAGTGCTTTCACAGATTCCTTATTCCCACCGAGACTTCCGACACTGCTTTTTCCAGGCTCACCAGTTCCCGTCACCAAGGCAGCTGATGGGAAGCCTTTTGCCATCCCAGCAGGATTACAAGGCGCAGTCCTCCCTGCTTTACCACACAACCCCTCTCCTTTCCTGACTGTGGCAGGGCCACATCCTGCTGCTGAGAGCTACCAGGGTTGCTCCCTTCTCTGCCATGGGGACATTGTTGCTGGAGGGAGCTTATTGCAGAAGGAGAGCTTGCATTCATGATACTCCCTATGTGAGATAAAGGCACAGATGGGAAATATCAAAATCGGGAACAATTACTGTCCTCAGGTTTGGTGTGGCAAACTGCACTCCTACTGCTGAGGAGCCAACTCTGTAGGTAACCAACTCTAGAAGATCAACAGACAAGCAGGACTGTAAACGATACCATCAAGGCAAAAGAGTGATTTGCAGAGTCTCAAGGTATAATAAGAAAACATACAAGTCCTAAGTCATAATTGGAATTATATAGCTGGCACTAACAGTAAAGTAATTAGTAAACACCAGACCTCCTGAGTGCTTGGGGAGCATCTGAAGTTTGCACAAGACAACTGAAGGCTGGTGGGCTTTGAAGTGTCAGCTTGACATCAGGAGTATCATTAAGTCAAACCCTAGGGAATGGCAAGGAGACTTGCAATCTTTGAGGGCAGCTGGCCAGTCTGGGAAACCACAGATGCTAAACAGTCTGGGGTAAAAAACAGATGCTAAACAAGAAAATGTCATTGCGAGTCATTTTTACCTTCTCTTCATCGTCTCTGAACAACAATGGTACCATAAGAAGACCAAATTAGTAGAAATGCATCACTTTGTCCATTTATCTTGCCTAACTATAAACCTAAACCAAAGGCTCTTAATCAAAAGAATCATACTTACCTAATTTGGAACAAAGAACACACAGGGACTCTAATTTAAAAACATGAGTCTTAATTAACTTCACGTGGCTCAGGATCAGGTTTATAGTTAGACACAGAGCAATAATCCTGCTTTGAAGCATAATTTTCCTTTCCTGCTTAAGGAGAGCTTGGCAGATTTTGGTTTTGACTAAGGAAGACCTACATCTTAATTTAAATCCTTTCCATCCTGGGTTCAGATAAACACCTTGAAAATGGATCTCCTAAATGTCCTGTCAACGTTCAAGCCACTGGGTGGGACTACTCATTTTCACAAGTCTTGCTTTGTTCCTATACACACTGGAAAACTTTCTGAGCTTTTTTTTTCCCCCACAGGAAACCAAATCCATTTCTCAGCCAGCCCTATTTAAAATGATGAGACAGATTACATTATTTTTAGTTAAATGATGTCTGTGCAATATGGTAAAGACACCTGCATTTTCTAGCATTTCTTAATTAATTTGATTGAAATTAGCTTATATTGTTTAACAAATGTTGGTGCTTTTACTCATCAAAACTAAAAAAGTTAACAGCCTATGAAATATCACATGTGAACAAAATCCAAGAAAACTTATTTTTCTCAAAACAGCAAAAAGAAAAATACAGAGTAAATCTTTCAGAAAGATTTTTCTATTTTGGGGCAAGATGCTCAGTACAAAGTTCAAGTAATAAGACAAACATGATGCATGTTTTAGGATCCAGTTATGAGAAGCAAAACTGGAAGCCCAGCTGAAGCATCCCCATAGAGATGCTGCAAGGGCAGGAGTACATCAGCCTCCTCCGTTTGCCTCTGTCTCTCTCTCTCCTCAGAAATACCACCACGGCATCTCCCTTGATAACTTCAGAGCCTGGAGATCAGGTGAGCATCTGGATTTCAGGCACATCAGACTTTTCTAGAGATGTGATCTCACTTGGAGGACACAGCTTCCTTGGCCAACACTTCTCAGCGGCAGGACTGCATTTTTAAGCATTATCAGGGAGATCAGCTAAGTGGACAAAAGCCTGGAGAAGTTGGAAGGACTTTCCTGCAAGCCAAGTGACTGCAAATGACTATGGAAATAGTGGAGGGTGGGAAGGTGCCTATTCTCAGAGGCTGGTTTTCTAAAGTGAATTAAATAATAATAAAATATATAAGAAGCAAAGCCCCAGCCAAACAAAACATAACTTTCATTGTATGGGAATAGAATGGTCTCACAATCAGTAAAATGGTTCTCAGTAGATTCATTAATAAGTGACAATTTATTTGCAGATATTTAGGTAACATGCTACACTTGACACTATTTTTTAATTTCATATCAGTGGATCACTTCACAGCTTTTCCAAGATGCTTTCTACTGGTGAACTCTCCCATGACACACTATGCAGTATAAATAATCACCTTTACTGTATTTCAAACTACAAATAATGGGTCTTCCTCTTATAGAAAAGGCAGAGCCCTTTTAATACCTTTAGCAGTTCAGGTCAAACTAGGCTGCTTCCATCTATTTAAATGATTCTATAGCAGATACTAAAATATATAATTAAATCTGAGCTCATTGTAAATGTCTGTGTGAACCATGTATAGCAGCTTTGCTTATCTAATGGTATTCTCTGAACCACTTGAAACTCTGACACTTTTTGGACACTGAAACACCACAGCAGACTACCATTTTGGGAGCCGTTTCGCTCGTTTGGAGGTCTTTGTCATTACATAGCAAAACCCAGGAAGATCCTTCAAGCTCTCCCACTGATATCATGAGTTATCTAATGCCTTTATCTTGCCATAATTTTAACCAATCCACATACCTACGTATGGATTTGCTCTCATAGGTACCTAGTATTTGAAGGATCTGTCATTTATGGAGAAAGGGAAGCAGGCGGGGAAGGGGGAAGTAAATATGGCAAATGAGGACTGAGACTACCTGAAACTCAGTAACTGACCC
Organism: Nothoprocta pentlandii; assembly: GCA_013398315.1. Lineage (NCBI taxonomy): Eukaryota > Metazoa > Chordata > Aves > Tinamiformes > Tinamidae > Nothoprocta > Nothoprocta pentlandii. Next base: position 192,790 of record VZSG01000852.1, read on the forward strand.
ACATTTGCTGTCACCACCTACAACTGAAGAACAGTGAATCCAATATCAGAAGTCTGGCTGCTAAAGAAATGAAGCCGCTGCCCAGAACACAAAGCTCGCAGATATATCACAAGAAGCCTTTCCTTAGCTTGGGAAGAGAAAGGATCAACTGCATTTCTGTGAGTGAAGTGACACAATGGTATGAGTATTAACAAGATTTCAGTGATATTTCAGCTTTATCTCAGAGACTTTAATTAACCTGAATTTGTCATATTTAAAATAGTTGAAGGAAACATTTTTCTTCACAGAACACTTATAAAATTTCATGACCGAGATAGGATGTTATGAAAAGAAAACTTGAAAAGAGATTTTTCGGAGATTCAAACCAAATTTGTAAGGCGGACTTAGCAAATTTCTTAGAAACAGTTCCCCAGAGTAAGCTGAAACAGTGTGATGTTCTTGCAAGTCTAAACCATCCTTCACCATAATGCCCCCTCAGTCTGCCAATGCTGCCAACATCAGTATTTCTTTTCTTTCTCCTGCACATATATCCTGCTTCTTTCCAGGGCATAGGTGGGAACCTAGAACAACATTCTTATTCTGGCACACCAAAAATAAAGATTTCAGGTTCAAAAGGTCAGTCTCGCACTTCTGAGGTAATTCCCAGGAGAGGAAATGTAAATTTTAACCTGACTACTGGCTGCATAAATAGGCTGGCTCCAAATGCGACATACTTGCATGAAAGAACAGAAACACAAAAGCAATTTCATAGCTACTTCCTTCAAATAGGTCTGAGTAATACGTTTCACTTTAGCTGTATGTTCCCATATAAATTACTCGGGAGTTCTGACGGCATTGTTTAGAGTTACTAAAAAGTATTAGATTAGTTCTAATATATTTATAGTACTCTTTTTTCCTAATGAAATAATGAGATTCTATTAGGCTATTTTGTGCAATTCACTCAGTATATAAACTGCACTGAACAGAGCAGCGCACATTTTGATATGCCTGAATTTTTCTGTCATCTATATTACTTCTAACAAGCAGAACGAACCTCTTTAGGGCTTTTCTCAATTGTAAAGTCTGCTGTTTTCTTTGGAATCAGATTCAAAAGACATCACTTGGCACATAACATGACAGGCACTGGCTAATCCATCAATATGACAACACTAATGAAACTGAAACGCTTCTGTCCAAACCATTTCGCTATGGCACAGACAGGTTAGCAGCAGATGAGGTTCTGCCATGCTTTCCATGCATTTGGTTGAACATACCGAGAGGCCTCGTTGGACTTGGCAGGAATTGGAAAAATATTAGAGGAAAAAAAAACCAGGATTTGGGCTCTTTTTCTCTCTGTATGAATCTCATCCATCTGCAAATTTAAAGCTACAACAATGTCGAAGTCCTAACTATCTTAAAAATCTGAATTACTTGTAATTGGCATCTGCTCTGTTTATCAATAGGATAACCCTACAAAGTATTTAACTACAATACTAAGAAGTAACTATAGGCATATTTAACTGCAGCAAAAAAAACCCTAAAAAGATACAAAGTCAGAAAATAGAGTGGCAGCATCTGTTCATCTTAATAATGTTTAAATTTAGACTACTAGTCTCTTTGAAAGCTATTTCCCTATTAATACAACTACCATAATAGGTGTGTACTGAGTAACAACACCTGTGCAGACAATCAAAAAAATACAGACCTTCAAAATTCAACACACTTAACAGGCTCACCTCAGGCCTTTCCTACAGCCTAGCCTGGGAGCTATCAATTGGGGTTTGTTAAGAGGGAAAATTAGTTAAAACAGCAGTTACAGCTGGGATGTAAATGAATCAAGTCCTAACACAAAGCTACTTGAGCGGAATGTTTAATCTAAGTCACTCATAGAATTAGTTCACTTTGTTTCAAATGACATTTGTATACTTCACCAAAGGAAGTGCTTATAACATACAATCATTTTTATTTTAGCATTTAATGCCTATAAAAAGCAAATGACTGGCAGCGGGAAAGAGGATACAATACAAACCTCCTGTCCCACCAGTGACCTCTACCATCTGCAGGAGCTACTGCCTTCTGCAGATGCCAGAGACGATTTGTTATTTGTGCTCCTTCATTCCAGAGCAGTTCCCAAGCACGGAGGGAAAGAGGGAAATGCCAGTACTATGGGCAGAGCAGCACTACAGCTCACAAAGCGTGGAGACATCCCGTGTCAGGATCCCATTCCACTAAGAGCTATCACTCACTTCAACTTCAAGTAAGTAGCAAAACTGAAAATTAAATATGTTCTGTAGGAAAAGAAAGGAGTTTGCTTATCTCATATGTACAGTAAGTTTTCTGAAAGTAGACTGGTTTTGATACTAATGTTCTTGCCATTTCAAGCAACCCAGCACCTGGCGGGTGCTCACTACAGTCTGTAGCGACCAAGGCAAGTTAACCACAGGGACTGATGTACGCAGAGCCAGTGAACGCATGGGAACTTCCAGTGCAACCAGAAAAAGGTTGTGCAGAATCCTTCAAATCCATGACAGCTAAACACACTTTTTCTTTCTTATAGCTGAAAACTTTTACTGAACAATAACTTGATGTGGGACTAAAAATCTATGAATATTGAACTATGAACACTATGAATACTGAACTGCATTATTTATATGAATTATATGCATTTATATATATAATCACACAAACAGTACATATCATATACTACTGAAGAGAGAAACAGAGGCATTGTATCTAGAGACTGATGCTCTTCCTTTAGATAGTCCCACTATTTTCCTCCATGAGCAGCTTTTGAACTGGTAACTTCAGGTAACATCAAATTTATCTGTTTAATTTGAAAGGTGTTTCAAATGCTAACACAGCCCTCAAATAACGGAGAACTTTCACTCACTGGTGAAGTGGTACACTTTAGAAGAAAACTAATCTTGAAATTAAAACTGGAGATAATATAATAAAAATATTTAATGTTTTATCCTTACTACCCAAGTTAACCACTGAAGCACACACTGTAACATCTTAAAAATATTTCCCTTGGGGTTTCTAAAGTACAGAGGTGTAACAATTATAAATACTGAATGGGAGGTACAAACAAGGCCTCCTATCCCTGGTCAATCCAAAGGCACTTAATTGCCTTGAAGCTTTCTTTGCCCTTAAGCTATTGCAGCCTGCTCCAGGGACTCTCAGAACTCACAGGTACCAAAAATGTTAAGTTATATAAGCCTCCCTGTAGAATGGCTTCAGCTTGTTGCCTATCAGCCAAAGCAACCCAAGGGAAATTGGAAAGCGAGTCCACCGAGGTCAGTAGCTCAACCCCTGCTGACCCCAGATAAAATCAGTTTCATCATGAAAATCTTAAGGCCTTTCATGTCCCAAAAGTCAGGGATGCAAGTGCCATTCTTTGCCTTCCGTATGTTTCTCCACACAAATACCAAGAAGTGAATGATGAAAACTTTACATTATTCAAGCATCTCCTATTAACTTTTAAAGCCCACATTTAGAAGAGCAGAGTAGCAGACTTTAGAGTTCTTGCTTACCACTACAAAGGCTCAGCTTGCTTAAAAATACACTTAATCACAGTAATGGGTTGTAGTTGACAATAAACGAGAGCATTTTGTAGCATAATATAGTCCAAATAAATTAACAGTTTATCTGAAACTACTGCTGAAGACACAAAAGAATAATCCACAAAAGAATAATCATTCCTCTGATAAAAAAATCTATTTGTAGCAAAAGGTGACATTAAAAAAAAATCATTTTTTTCCTATTAGCAGTAACAGAAATGACAGAATTACACCGAAATAGAAACCAGAAATATCAGAGAGAGAAATGAGTATACTATATAAACAATGTGTTTATTTTTCAAAGCAGACTATTTAGTATACTTGGGCAGAAGAAATCCAAATTCCCAATCTAAATCTAAATTCCAGCTATGTTTATGGCTCATCCGTATGCAACCCTCCAAATAAATTAAATGATTTGGCAACCAAGTATTTTCAGCCATATTCTGCAAGGGGAGGCTGAAGCTCCTCTCCTCTCCCTGTCAAACCCTTTCTAGCAGGAAACAAGGAAGTCAACAGCTCAGCCTCCTGCTCCTTTGCACTGGCTTTCTTCCATGAGCCTCTCATCCACATCTACCTAATTAGCACTGAACGTCTTACTTGAGGCAGCCTAACCGTCCCTGCGGAAGGGCTGATCAATTAGCACTGCACTGGTGATTATTTATGAATCTTCAGTGTTTCCGTTTGCTATGATTCTCCCGGCCAGGAGAATTTATTTTCAGAGAAAACAAATTACCCAATCCTAAAAGACCTATTCTGAGCAAATATCTAGGGGGAATATATTAAACTATTACTGTAACAAAATCAATACAGTACACTTCTTTTATGCCTGTTGCAATTCTAGCAGCGCTGTCTTCGTCTTATCAATCTTGCTAGGCTTGTTTACAAACTAGCTTACTTCCACATTTCCAGAAGACAGACACTCACACCTAACACCATACCATGCAAACCCTTAATTATACAAGCGATAACCTCCCATAGTGATCAGGGGAAATAGGGAGCTGCAAGTCACCCACGCGATTACTCTTAGCAGTGCCACCTATTTGAACTGTACCAGGTATGCGAATCATTCACACAATTAGTCAGGCACTTTCAGAAATAAGCTATTAGCTGTCAGGAATAACAGCTATGAATCATAATAGTTGATAATTTTCACATCATAATAGCATTTCTGCCCCCAGTATGTCTTGGCTGGCATCTGTGGGAAAAGGAAAGTATTCTTTAACACCAGGATTTCCCAATGCAATGCGCTAGTACAAAACACAGTTGCTCCCAGCACATGCAGTGCCAAGAAGTGAAAATGCTTTTAAAAGCGTTGCCATTAAAAAAAAAAGTTTAAAACCACAGAAATAAAATGTTCAGTTTTTCCACAGAAATAATGAAATAATTTGGTTTGGTTTTGTATTACCTGCCTAGTGGCAGTGCGGTTAAATAACCCCAAAACACTCTTCCTATTCTCATCAATAAAGAGTTTTGTGAAGTAAAGCAAAAAGGGGAGACATCTTGATATGAAAAATGCTGAGAAGCAGTCGGTGCTATATAAATAGTTCAATTCCCATTCTTTGGGAATTCCCATTCTACTAGCTCTGATTTATTAAGGCTGAACTTGTAGCGAGCAAATTTTCAACATTACACTATTTTTTTTCGCTTACTTTAAATGCAGGCCCAAACATTTACAAGAGCACACAGTCTGTATCAGTGTTTATCTACTTTTAATAACATACCATAACAAAAATGTTCTATTGCAACTTACAGAGTCATAAAATTTTCTACTGGACTTATAAAACCAGACAAATTTAGACTGTAAAAACAACTGCATAGACTTCTCAGTCAGCTGTACAACCAAAGCCATCATTCCATGTTGACATACATGACTTTCCTACTGAGTTTATTGAGACATAAGGGCACAGGCTCAATGTAAATCTAGACAAGTGTCCTCTTTATCTAAAGCACCCAAAGTCATTGGGATGGGAAAGCTGTGTATAGCGATACTCCCTTTAACTCTTTCTACATCTCCAGCTATTTGCAATTTAGTGACCTCCTGAACCACGTATGTCATCTTTGCTGTGAGAGATTTTTACTGAGTGAACTTAATCAGCTTGCCCTTCAACCTATGCAGATTTTATCATCAACGAAAGCATCTAGATAGCTCAGGAGGTGAGGCATAGCCACTTAGCAACTGGTGGAAATTGTTCTTCTAAAGCCTGATGCAGACACGATATAAGAATTAATGTGTTTAGAGATCACACGTTTTACTTGATACAAACCGTATGCTTGATTACAAAAGAGATTTCATAAGAAAAAAATCAGTCAGTTTTGATATGGGACACAATGAAGAGAAATGTTTATACTGCTTGTAGTTTTGCCTTCAGTATTCACTATTTTCTAGAATTATTGATTTGTCTACATAGATTTTAAATATATTTGATGCACAGAAAACATTGGTATTAAGTGTAAAGCTTATGTTACCAAAGCTTGCCACAGGGCACAAAGAGAGACACTGCAAGCTGAAACCTTTAGGCTTGTCTATGTGGATTTTGTTTATCCGACAGACATGAGAGCACTTCTGTCGGTGGAAACACAACCCCTTCGGAGTACCTTCCCCTTTCCAGCCCCTTTCTCTGCAGCAGAGGAGAGCTGCACCGGGACACCCAGCAATGGGAGAGCTTTTGAAGATGGAGCTATTGGCGTCATCAGAGCGGGCCTCACAGCCAGTCTCTGGAAAAAAAACATTCTTATTCTGTAAACTGGACAACATTTATTGTTAAGAACAAAGCACACCCATTGAGAGTACGAGAAAGAAGGAGGTTGCTTTCACAGTCGAAACTTCTGAAAGGAAAACACAGCTGCACCTGCATCTTACTTCACTGCAGCACACGCTTTGCCCTACCATTTCCGAAGGGCTGTCTAGGAGGCAAAGGTGCAAAACAAGCTGAAAGCTTGTCCTTGAGGAAGTGTAAGGCTATCATTACCCTGAGTACAATTTGTTCTGCCTGATTTGGATTTTTTTTTTTTAAATAAAGAAAAAGACTTCTGTAGAGAATTCTGTCTGCTGATGCCAGCTTGTCTTGGTTACAGTCAGGCCAAAATCCGAGGTCCTTTACAAAATGCATAAAGGCAAGAGAAAATGATCTAGATTAAAGCATGCAGTTTAGAAAATATTATTATAAAAACATTATTGTAGGAGATTTAAGAGGCTAAGTTTAATATATGTCCTTCTGACTTATGCTACAGTTATGCTTCCCCTAATCTGCAGCTGAATCCTGTGCCGTGCTTAAAAGTTTCTCAACAAACTATTTCAAGTTGCTTGGGATTACTGTGGTCCCTGCAGTCAACAGTGGCACGATCTACAGAGTTTAAATCTCTGCCTGGAGGAGGAAGGGACTTCAGAAAGTCAAGTTAAAAATAAAAGGAATCACACCAGCAGTTGCTGGCACCTGCTTGAAAGCATCTTGGGCTCAGTGGGCAAGAAGCAGGTCAGTATAGTAAATACTTATTCATTAATAGTCCCTTAGTAATAGAAGGTGGAATGAAGTTCAAATCCTTAGGGACTGGCAGAGTCCCTAAGGGAAAAAACGCTGCAATTCCCTCCTGAAAAGCAGCAGGAACACACAAGCCTGAGCTCCCCTGCACTGCAAAGGTGAAGCAGTTCCACCAAGCATCATGTGTTCTAGATCAGCCTACACAAATACAACTGACAGGATGCATCTGAAGTCTGGAGAGCATTAAGATTATACCTGCACTTGAGGCTGGTTAATACATTAGCTGCAGCTGCTTTGTGAGACGCTGCATTTCAAAGCAAGCCAGCATTTTAAGAAAAGGTTAGGCTCACTTGTCCTCCCCATGGGTGGTCCTCTTCATCTTCAGCCTGACACACAGAGCTAACATTCAGCGGGCTGGGTGATTTCATTCTCCCTCTTCTCCCCCCTCCAACTTTTCTTTTTTTCCCCTCCCCGCTTTTTTTCCCTTTTCCTCCTCCTTCCCCCTGCCCCAAAATCAGCTGTATCCGGCTATAAACATTACTTCTTACAAACAGCGTACACAGGGTTGTAAGCTCTCTGTGTTCTTACAGCCTGCTATTCCGAGTGCTAGCCAAGTAGCTTAATTTAAGAATTACAACATCTGCATTTGTATACTGAAGGACTTTCTAGAAAAAATAAAGTAGGAGGCCAAATTCTGATCTCACTTATGTCACTGAATAATTTCACTGCAGCAAAAAGGAGTTGCTGCAGACTTTCTTGCATGGTATCTTAGATCAGGATTGGACCATTGCTTTAGTTATAGGCTGATATTTGCTTCAAACAGATCATGGGAAAAGGAAAATAATTGATGCTGGCATTCTAAATATTTGCTCCTAGTGAATGTTCAGAGCGTGAATTCCACCTACAGAAAGTCTTAATTTCTATGAAAACCAGCATTTTATTGTTTCTCCATTCTCAAATCTACATCTTTAATAGATGGGAAATTGCATGGATATCTCTCTACACTAGCCTTTTCAATTTACAAGAATAGTATTTACAATTCAAAAGAATAGCAGGAAATGTCTAATAGACTTAGCACTTGGTCTCTAGGAAACAAGAAATACTGTGCTAATCACTGAAGGCTGCACCTTAACTATATTAAAAGTGTTTTAAGAAAGCATGAGAAAGTTTTTACTTTCATATGGACAGTTGTGTTATGAACAGAGTATATACAGATATTAAAAAGAAAAACAGTTCTGAAATCATTGATTGTACATCATACTCTACTTCCGTGCAGGTGTATCAGTAACCTTAACATGTATAAAGACCCCAAAAATACCTTTGCAAATCTAAACCTTAAAGTTTAAGACCTTTTATAAAAAGGCTTTCCATATCAAATATGCAGCTTATAAGTAAAATAAAATTATTAAATCTCATCTCTGCAAATCCAAGCAAAATATAAAAGCAATATCAAGTGTTGTGATTCTTATGCACTTCTTCCTATTCTACAATGTTTGAGCAAAAGAATACCTGAGATATATAGTTTGCCATTAATGGTATATGCATGCCAGCATTAGGCTTACACAGATGCAATAGATCTATTATATTATTATTATCATCTACTCCCTGTGGATCATGCCATCCTTGAGCATGCAACTTTCCAGCTAAAATAACTTTCCAGTTGAAATTACACCCAGAATTAGAAAACAATGGAAAACAACACAGGTAATATATTATAAAAGCAAAATGAATTGACAATAAAGCTAAAGGGTCACACACAATCACCGTTATCTCTTCTGGAAGTTTCCCAGAAAATGTCCTTAGCCTCGCATTCCAAAGCCTGGGAAGTTCACTTCTTACCCAGACAACAGATAAGCATAAACACAAGTATGGGGATATCTGATGGTTCTACAGGCTAGAATTACATCTTTTACCCTGCAGACTTCTGCCTATATGAAGTAAATTATATGGGAGTATAGTGTTTTTGGGCACTGTCACAAGATTTTCCTGATGCTGATATATTCACAAACTCTCCGAAGTCTCCGAAGATAGAACATAGCCTACCTTATTCCCTTCAAGACTCTGTGGATGGTACCATAAGAAGTTTCACAATTTTTTCGTCTTCGATAAAAATGAACTAGAGCTGCAGGGGAGGGCAAACCAGCAGAACCAACAGGTTTAGGCAATAGCTTCCATGAATGTATAACAAAGTCTTGAGAAATTATTTACAACATACACCCAATCTCTCTATATTTTTAATATTTGCTCACCGCAATGTGATTTTGAAGCCAGAAAGCGTTAAGTGCATCACATACCTATTTAAGATGTCAGTAACTAGGAAGACCACTATTTTGTTTTTATGGGTCATTTTTCATTAAGAGATCTTGAAGTACTTTAGAAAAGGAAGGAAATGTCATTAACCCATTTTACAGATAGATAAATTTCACAGATTTCAGTTTTTCTCTGCCTATTTCACATCCTCCCTCCTAACACAAGGAGGAACAATGGCAATTATATTTAGCAACAGCTCCCAAATTGTCACCCATGAGACCGTATTTGGTAGTCAACATAGACAACTGTGCTTTTTGGAGGACCTATTACAAAGTACATTATAATCTGGAAGTAATTGCCGAAATTTAGTGGTGGTTAATTTGCCCCCAAAATTCTAGAGAACCACTGACAAACTTATAATTCCCATACAATCAAGGGCTAGATCCCTGATGCCCATATGCCAGTACCGGCAGTCATATGCACTAGTCTTTTTTACCCAGTTCAGGCTAAAAGTAAGCTGATATTTTTCTGTCTGGGGAACATTGCTGGATTTGAAAAGTGTTTTTCTTTTACATATCAAAAGTCATAATATATAGGAACAATCAATAAACAATGACATATCTTGATTTTCTATTTTATCTAAATGAAATTTTGAACAAAAAGGGGATTTGAGTTAAAAAACAGTTCCAATATACATTTTCAAAAAGTATCCAACTTTTTTTTTCTTCTTCCAAACAGGAAATACGTCAAGATTTCTACCTTTAGAAACCTTAAGAAAGCTGCATGAAGAAAATCTATATTCCTGGATTTTCTCTCTTTTTTCCCCTCCACACATGCACAGTGCATCGCTCATGTTAAACAGCAGCAACAAAACGCAACAGCTTCATAATCTAGCCATTTCTCTTATCTTTAATTATCCGACTCAGGGACCAACAGTTACGAGGTGTTTGTAAAACAAGTTTCACAGCTGATGGCTTCATGCTGTGTCGGGGGAAATCTTTGTACAACCAACCATCTCCTAAATGCTTCCTGGCAATAGCCAAGCAGGTTCCCACTGAAAGATTGAGGTCACCTCCGGAAACAAAGCAGAATTAAATGTTTCCACATCAAGATTTACAATAATTTAAACAGACAGACGGCTTTCGGCTGTTTCTGAAGTCCAAAATACACGTACTCCATTGCAAAATAACAGCATAAACCCCTGTCCTGCTCTCAGTACCACCTCCTCTGTGTGCAACTTCGGAGGCTGAAGCACTGAAATAGCTCATTCCTTCCTCAGGTTCAGAGCCACAAAGATGGGAAACCATTCCTGGGGTGCTGTGGGGCTAGGTCCCCCCCAGTTACACAGCAGAGCAAAAGCACGTGCCACAAATGTAGGTTTGGGCAGCTCCTCCACCATTAGGGATTTGGTTGTTGCTGTTATATACCTATACTGTCAGCATGAAAAGCTTCGCTTCTAGGATTCAAAGGCTCCAACCTCTGAATGTTTCAAGGATAAATATAACAATAGAGAAACTGGATTTATTTCAGAATATGTCCCTTTCGAATGAAAAAGCTCATGGGTTACAAAGGAGACCAAGAGTTCAACCACACAACTTGTAATAACAATTAAAAAAAAAAAGCTGCAAGGCTAACTCCCTAGCTACATTAAAGAAAAAAAAACCATTAAATTATCACAGGAAACATATAGCAGGAAACAAGTAATCACGTAAGTCCTAGCCAGCTTTCTATTCATCTACGTCAATTTTAAATATTAATAATTTTATTCAGCAGCCTGCCCACATGGATAGAGCCAGTGCCAGAAGACAGACAACTTCGCTTTCTGCAAATCTTTGATAAATTTTTCTTCAGGATGAAAAGGTCTTCAGGGATCTCCTCAGTTTTGAAGCAACTGTCTCAGACCTGAAACAACCTGTTTCAGATTTCATGAGAGATGGGCAAGAGTAGAAAAAAATAATTCTCCCACCATCAGAAAAGCTCCGGGCCAGGTGGACAAGCTTAAAGATACTAAACAATGCTTAACATTACAGTCACTTTTGCAATTACAATTTGCATTTTAATTCTAACCTTTGACCGCTAAATCAAGAGAGGATTTCCTCTTCCATTATCAGTGTGTAGAAGGTGACTGAGTACAAGTTTTTGCCCCAAGACATAATCCAAGGACCTAAGTGCTAAAGCAGAGTCTAGCTGTCCCATCCACTATCATCCCCATTATTCTGTACGAAAGTGAAACTCAGCACCTCTTCTGCAGGGAGGGGACGGGTTCCATGCCAATAAAGGCAGAGCCGAGGCCTAGCCACTGGCTGCAGGATTTCTGCTGCCTCATGCTGCGCTTCCTTATTGAAGAGGACAACCATAAGAAACACAGAAAATAAGAAATACTAAAGCACAGAAAACATTTCTTGTCAAAGAGATAATTTGTACACATCTCCAACATATCTCCAAAGAAGAAGCGGTTGTAGGGTCATAAAATCCCTTCTCAATCTATTTAATGAGCGACTACTCGAGCAGTAGTCACTCATTAATAACTACTCAAAATCTCTCTTCCAACTACCTATTTGGCACCTTGAACTCAAGCAAAAGTTTTTCATGTCATTCATGAACAAAGTCCTAATCTTGCGATTTGTTTGAAAAACAGCTTCCATCTGAAACATTTCTACAGGATCATGGCTCTGAAATTCCATAAGGAGAATTCATTCCTAGATAAGCAGAAGAGTAATCTAAGTGACAGTGTGATTTCTAAAAGACAGAATATTAGGGAAAAAAAAATATATATGCCTATAAAGGGCCTGAAAAGAATGCAACAACACCTAGACAGGAAAAAAAAAAAAAAACCTGACATCTGATCTTAGAGAGAAAAGGACCAACTATGAACGTGTTACCAAAATACCTCCAAACCTGAAGATCTTTCAATATAGCAAATATGCATGTTGTCTCTATAAGCTCTTCTGCTATTTTTCAGGCAACATAAGTGGCAGATGATGTCCTAAGTCTATTCTAGATAGAAGCGACAGCTGAAACCTGTCATGTAGAGTTATGCAAGGTTGGGAGTAGCATGGAGACATTGCCAGCAGAATGCTTAGAATGTTATTCTCCACATCAATGTGTGCAAATGTATAGTTTGTATATATTTTTTTAACCTCTTTTTCCTCCTACTGCTGTCAAGAATATACAACTGCACACAACTATACACAAAATACATGAGCTGACCCCAAGGCACAATTCTGCTCTCCCATTTTTAAAGTAATGCTAAGCCCTTAAAATTCTCAGGGGGGTAAATCAGTGGTGGGAAGAGAGGGAGAGGGAGGGAGGAAGGGAGGGAGAAAACTTTATGGCATATTGCATAGACCAACAAGGTTAACAATTACAGAAGGATAAGACAACATTTGTAGATTATCTATTAAAAAACACTAAAGCAGTCTCAGTCGCAAGGATTTACTACAGTAATTCACAGCTGACTCAAGCCTGAAAAAGCCTAAAGACTGCTTAAGCTGAACAGGACTCAAATTTGATCATCAGTCTTTTTATATAAACATTTCAGCAGCTTTCAGCTTGTTTGTAACCACAGCTATTTCATTAAGTAATCTTGATTATGAGACAAATTTCTGATGTATTACATCAACAATGAGTAACAAATTCCCTTTACTTTATCTCAGATAGATCAGCTTCACTTTGATACCACAATTTAGTCAATACTCCATAAATCATAATTATTACATATAGCATGAATTGATTTTTCTGTATAAAGATGTCTTCTATCTTGATGCAGCTTCTCAAAGTTTACTGGAAAAAAATACTTTTAGTTCAAAAAGGTAGCTTTCTGGAACTGCTCTTTTTTGTTATGGACACATATTCATTAAGCATTATTTTCTTGTTTATAGTCTGAATTTCTGTTTGGAAAAAACTCTATGGAATATGCTAAAAGTCTTATTTCTTATATCATGTAAGTTTGAAGATTCTGAAAGACATTACGTGTATGTTACTTGACAAACAAAGGCAAATTCAATTAGTAACTTCAAAACTTTATGATTATGTCTCAGTACCATCTTGCTACTATCTCTTACAAAGCAGAGCAAACTTTCTATATTTTAATATTCCTGAGGAAGCCAGTTCTTTAATACTTTTAGATATTGTTTGCACAGGACCACCTTCCCCCAGTCATCACAAGTCTACGTAGCAGTTGGTCTTCAGGTTTATGGGAATGCTCAGGAACAACTCCATGGAACAACTCCATGGAACATGTTTGAGGGGGAAAACAATTATATATAAAAAGGAAAAGCTGTGGCAGGAATAGAGGATTCCTGGCCTCCCTGCAGAAGTGGAGCCAGCTGCTTGAGCAGGGGACAGCACAGCAGAGCTGCTAGCTCGTGGCCACTGGACATTTGTGCATGTGCGTGCTGGCGAGCTTCGCCTGTCACGGAGATCTTAAAAATAAACTAATGAATCATTATGACTTCTAAAGAGGTAAATAATTATCAGCTGTATTTTGCAGATGAGTAAATAAAGAGAGCATATAAATAAGCTGTCTCAATCCACAGAGAGAAATCAGTGGTTTCAGAACACCAGCATCTTTCACTCTCAGTTTCTGGGTTTACATGTGCCCCTTTTTAACGGTTTCTATCCCTCTCTACTTGTTGGTTCAAATTACAGATTAGTTTGTTACTGCCTCCAGCTAGAAACACTTAGCTCTGACTTGCAGGAAAACCTCAGGAGGAATAGGATAACACATATATCATACAGCAACATATAGTGCAGAGGTCTCTGGGCTGCTTCCCAAGCCATAACAGGACCAGCAAAACCGAACAAGTTAATTAATCAGGAGAGGAAAGCGAACACTTTCCAAGCCAGGCTCACCAAAGTGCTCCTGCAGAGGACTGGGCCATACGCGACCCAGGCACTAGTCACTTCATTAGGAGTTAGATACCCAGCATCTGGGATGAAATCCCAGCCTGAATTATTTAGTCTATTGCAGCGTATTGCCTGACAGACAGCCCTTCATGCTGCCATATGGGGCGCACGTGAGCCAGCAGCTCAGCACAAGTTTCAGATCCACCAGCAATTAATCTTGTTGGAAAGAGGAGCACCCAGCAAAGAAGAGCTGGGTGTCTAACTCCCAGTGAAGTGACTAGTGCTTGTGTCGCAAATGGCTCAGGCCTCTGCAGAAGCATTCTGCTGAGCCTCCCTCGGAAAGTGTTCGAAGCAAAGCACAAGAGGACCGTCCAGCCCTTTTTGCAAATGCCATCTCATTTTTTTGTGATCCACTACATATTTCGTAACTCTCATGGTATGCCTATGTCTATTATGTCTATTGTTTAGACAATCTGAATTTCTGTACACTGCCTTTCATATTTCACTACATCTGTGCATGGTTTGAAGTTGTATTTTTATTGAGCTTCTCACTCTACAGCATATTTAGATTTCTACATTTTCTGGAAAAATATTCAGCAGCAATACAACTAGTGACATCATAACATTAATTTACCTACATAAAATCCTTACTGTTTTTTACTATAAAAATATGGAACACAGGCACTTTTAAGATCAGCTCTTTCAGATGACAGTTTAAAGAGTTACAGGCAGACATCGTTATCAGGAGCACTGATAAACTAACTTGAAAATGATTGCAAGAAACACAGAACATTTTTTGTTTAGTGGATTAACAGGCAGTGTTAGCCTATTCATGTTCTCAGGGTTAAATACACAGAAAATCACAATTAAAGATACAGCTTCTGCAATTCTAATTTCAGCTCTCAGATAAGAAGACTCATCTAATGTGACAGCTACAAATATTCATAAGAGGTTTTTTACTCAGACACGTAACTGAAGCCATATGCAGAAACATATACCAGCAGCAGATAAAAACCTTGCTAGGTTGAACTCAGTGTCCCCAAGGTTCTCTTCTGTTTTCCAACACAGATGAACGACTGTTCACACGGGCACCTTTCTGGCCTGTAAAATCCATCACCTAACCTGGTGCAGTCCCAACCACGGTCCTAAAGAGCAGCATTAGGAAACCCCCAGGGAGCTGTACACAGCAGCTAGGAAAAAGTCCTTGGCAGGAGGACTTGGAAAGGCAGAGGGGGAAAGTTGTGTTTGGAAGCATCATTCCATCATCACAAGTGCCCAAAGGGCAAAAAAAATTCAGACACAGAAACCCATCACAGTTTATTTCTTACCACCTTCCAGTGCATGCTCTTTCTTTGACCACTGTGTTCCTGTTCTGGTGGGTTTTTTTTTTTTTTTTTTTTTTTTTTTTTTTTTTTTTTTTTTTTTTTTTTTTTTTTTTTTTTTGGTAAAGTTGCCATGCTGAATTTACTCTTTTGAAGAACTAAACCTCAGAAGTATTGCAGGTACTCTGTAAACTCTTCAGAAGACAGTTCTAAAGACTGGAGAAACTTAACCCTAGGGAAACTCTCAACTCTTTATAGAGTTCAGCTCCTTTAAGTCTTCAAAGAAAGGTAGTTTCTGAGGACAAGTTATTGGGAAATCAATTATTAGCATTCCACTAATCCAATAAAAAAGTTCAAAACAAGAGGTAAACTGGTTTGCTTCTTAAAATGAAACAAAACTTTGCATGACATGGTATTTCTTTTCATTCGTCAAGAACATTATTTTAAGCTTTCTTTGGGAGACCTTCTTTGTAAGGTGGGAATTTGCAAGGCACAGACTTTAGTTTTGACTCACTACTATTGTTTCCTCTAAATTTTCTCACCAGCTCATCCTGCATCATTTCCCTTGTTCTCATGAATGAACAACAGCAATGGAAACTTATCTATTAGTACAAAGCCTGAGAAAGCTACTGGGATAAGTTTCAAGTGCCCTGGCCTTGTCCAAAAAAAAAAACACCCTAAATTCTCATATTCTCATTTCTAATGGTTAGACTGCAGGGAGAATATAAGAAACATAAGAAATTTGTTTTTAATGCAAACTTAAAAAGTCACATGGGCACAAAGTGGACAAAAAGTTCCACGGTAAATAAAATGCACCCTCTTGTCCAACATTGTTTATGATCCATTACAAGTAAAAAGGAAAGGGAATATAATTCTAACCTTAAAATATTACAGCATTTGTGTAAAGCTAATGTATCATCAAGGCTTCATTTCCCTATTGTGTTCCTATATTTCAGCACAAAGAGGGGGGAAAAAAAAACCATTCTGAAATACTGCGGATTCTTATCCCCCTTCAAGACTAATGGGCACAAGTCTGCATGTACACAGAGAGGTCCCTTGACCCATCTGCTGTGCAATAGCCAGGCACGCTGGGGTAAGCGACGGGGGCTGCAGAGCTCCTTGCCCTCCACAACTCACCGCTCGCAGCCTTGGTGCCGTGCCCGCCTGTGCAGTTGCTGCGGCCGGGCGGCTCCCTCCGGCGCTGCAGGGATGTCTGAGCATGACACAAGGGCAGTATATCCAC
Organism: Nothoprocta pentlandii; assembly: GCA_013398315.1. Taxonomy (NCBI): domain Eukaryota; kingdom Metazoa; phylum Chordata; class Aves; order Tinamiformes; family Tinamidae; genus Nothoprocta; species Nothoprocta pentlandii. The sequence continues at coordinate 209,471 of VZSG01000852.1, forward strand.
ACGAGCTTCTCTCAAGGACTGCCCTTCTGGAACACATTTCCCCAGTTTAAGGGTGAAGTCACCTTCGCTATGGTGAGTCTAGATGTGACCAGAATGAAAATAAGCAGAACATTCTCTTTTTGCAAAATGTGTGCAAGTTTGAGTAAACACTGCAATCCAGGCACAGTGGTACCCGGGTGCCACAAAGCAACAGCAGACGCCAAGATCTTGCAAGATGCCGTTTCATTAAGGAACATGGTGACACAAACTCCAAGAAGATCTAGTGCAACTTCTTTATGCCTAACAAAACATCGACAGCCCTTGAACATAATTGCCTGCAATAGCATCACTAATATTTCTCCTTTGGGAATCACATATTTCCCAAGGAACAGCACTACGAAAAGATTAACAGCTTTCTCGTTTGCTGCTCTTTTGCCCATACAAAGTGGTTCAAGAAGGCCAGTTTCTCTCTATGTTAAAAACTTGTTTGTACAGTTCAGGATAGCCCACACGTCTGTATGTAAGAGTGCCATCTAGTGACCTGCCAGCTGTCCTCAACCTCACTTGAAAGACAAAATTTAACTTGTGATATTAGCACAAGGTTAATACCTAAAATGTTAAGGAAATATTATTTGAACTATCAATGGAACTTAACAACTGGTTTATTATTTGATTGACTTCAGAATATTTTTCAAAGTGTGTTTCCATTTCCATGACTAACCATTCAGCAGGCTGCACACTAATGCTGCTGATAAAAACCACCCTCATCAGCAAGAATCAGACTG
>VZSG01000852.1:210653-228196 GCA_013398315.1 Nothoprocta pentlandii
CTCAGCCTTAGCTCACAGGGAAGATGTTCCAGGCCCCTGATCATCCTGGTAGCCCTGCGCTGGACTCTCCCCAGCAGCTCCACATCCCTCTTGTACTGGGGAGCCCAGAACTGCACACAGTACAAAAGGAAAGAGCTGCTGTGTTTGCTTCTAGGGGAAGAGATCTCACAGCATTATCCGCACAGTTGCGGACCATGCAGTTAGCACCCTGAACACCTGTACACATTTCTACTAGTTAACATTTAAACCTAATCAGCACAAGTTTTACACAATTACATGTCACTACCTCAATCAGGACCAGGTGTTCTCAAAACTACCAACATAAGCCCCTAGAGCCGATGCTGCAAAAACAGGCTCAAGTCAACATTTAACCATCTGTGCTGGGGACCAGTGGCATAAACCCACTGCTGGGCTGCAACCTCCTCTTGGAGAGGAGTTTCCAGTGACCAATGGGTTGAACGAGGCCCAGTGCCCAGGCATCCTGCAAGGCAAGGGCCTTTCCAAAGAGTTCACAGGGTTACTGCAGCTGGCTCCTACTGTGCAGTTTGTTCCAAGCAATCTCTGAAGCACTGGGCACCCCAGACCTTACTCCGTTCACGTGTTGGTAGGACCAGATGCCTCTGTCCAAGTTGTCTTCAGGCACTGGATCCAATTCCTGAGAACAACCTTGGGGTTGAACCTCTTCCAGGTCTGAGAGCAGAACACACAGACCTAGCTGTGCCAGAGCTGCCCCTCGCCCAAAGCTGAGCACAATTTTAGCCAGACAGGGATGAAAATTCCATGCATGACAGGAGCACTTTATTCAATTGAAGAAAACACTGCATATCAATAATTTCAGTGCACATGGCTTCTCTTCGTCTTATGTATACTTATAACATATTCCCCTATGCCAGGGATTTTGAATGCCACTTATTCTGATCTATTTTATTTACAGCAGCTAAAGTTGAGTAAGAGGGAAAAAATAGTGATTTGCTTCTAGTTCAGTGGGAACTGCCAAGGCAGCAGTTCCCATTTCACCGCAAACCCTTTTTGTCATTTGTCAAAGCAGCATCCAGGCTGCTTTGACACTTGTGTTGCTGCACCACTAGCAACTGACATGGGAGTATCTCATCCCTCTGCACACATTATAGGTGCTTTCATAAATGTGACATTCATAAATGTCACAAACTGTGTCACGCAGGCTCAGTCTTAAACACAAACAAGTCTGAAAACTCACTCATTACCTTAAATTCTCTCAAATCTAACTGATAAGAAAATGCACAATAGCATTATGAATCTAAAGTTAAAACAAAAGTTTCTTCTACGTTGTAGTGAAAACGGGCAGTTTTCAAGCTCAGTCACTTGATACAGTGAATTACTGACATCTGCTGGCAAGAGTTATGTAGACTGGGTACTTCTGTATAAGTCTCTTTAGTTTACTTTTCACATTAGGAAGGTATTTAGAACATTTGTATTATTGCACTGATGATGCTACAAGGTTCCAAACTCAATGTGCGAACCCAGAAGCGATCAGATCTCATCCTCAAGAAACAGAATTCTCCCAAGAGGGCTGATATTTGTGCACATTGCTTTTAATAAACTAGCAAAAACAGTTCTAGTGTTATGGAAAGTCACATTTCCTTCTTTTAGGAGAAGCTATGTCCACATTAATATTTTAGTTAGGTAACAAAAAACATATGGTGGCTAACTGCAGGAATAGCCATGAAAATCCCTGACCTACAAAAGTCCAATTTGTGACAAATACTACAGAATGGGTCTTTTTTAGGCAGACTTCTCAGGAACTAAGACAGACATAGGAGACTGAAGGATGTTACATTGTTGGGGCAGGGAGATAATTAGAAGCATTTAAGTACTTCACCCTCTCAGAAGTGGCACCACCTCTTCTAAAAAGTTTGCATTGAAAGTTAACACTAATATAACTAATTTTTAGAATACCTGAGCACTTGTGAATTTAGGAAGTGATTACATAGCATCATGCCTTGGTAAAGGGTGCTACAGAGACTAGCTTTTGTCACAAAGGGCCTTTTATCATCAGGGTCAGCACATTATAATAAAAATAATCCTGCCAAGTCCCAGCCAAAAGATAGGAGAGAAAGAAATAACATAGACAGGACAACAGGAAATTAGAAAACAGTCTATGAATTCCTTAGTTTGGAGGTAGCAAATAAAGCGCTCTATTTGATAAAGCTGAAAGTTCCCTTAAAAATTTAAAACTTCACAGCTTTATTGAAAGTCTGTACAGCTAATAATATAACATGATCCATCAGCTACAGAAATCTTTCAATCCAAGGAAAAATAAATTTTCATTTGACAAATTTTTTTTCTCCTATTGTAGTAGCCAGACTATCAACCCCATGGGAATACAGAGGAAAAAAAGTAAAAAAGTACAAATTGCTATCTTCACATATATTTTTTCATTTTTGATCCCCTGACTAAAGCAATACCCTACAATAAAAATACTGTAGAATATCTATCTCTATATTGCAATGTGCAACACTGAAAGCATTCAACATAAAAGCTGCCATTTGCTACAACAGTTCCCAAAAGAGAACACTAGAGCTACCTTGAATTTAATCATAAGTGTTTATAAGTTTTCTAAACTCAAAGCACGTGCAATTTTCCTTGAATAGAGGGAACCAAAATAGGAGATGAATTTCCAAACCACTGAAGAGCAGCTGACCATCATTTAAACAAATAAAAGAAAAAAGTCAGCTCCTTAGGAAACCTGCAGTAAAATTTTTCAGTTGGCATTACACCCACTAGAACTGGGCAGACAAGTCTTGGTGTTTTATCCTGGTTCCTTAGAAATGCAATCTGCACTGGGAATATACTATACTGCTTAAATTCCCTGTTGTTGACTTGTAGATGACCTGTAGATGCACATACACACACATGCACCTTACCAGGTGATTGGATCTCCCTGAAGGGGTAAGCTAACAATTTATAGGCTATGTTTTCTAAAAGATGGAAATACAAAAAAATAAACAGAAAAAAATATATAAAGAACCATGGCTATTGTAAATCCCCAAGCTACTATTATTACTATTATAAATAAAGCCCTGATCAACAAAACTCAGTCACTCACTAATCAGCTTTGAAAAATAAAATCTGTTTTAGGTAGGCACTGAGAGGAAGCCCTTACACATCTGCTTAAACAAATCCTTTTGCAACTTTCTTCTTCTTTTAGCGGAAGAAAAAACATCTTCAATTCATCAAAACAACTCTATGTCTTTAATCTTGGAGTTCATTAAAGGCATTAGTGTGTGTGCATGCGCATGTCAGTTCCACAAAATTTCTTTAAATAATTTGGGGATGGAAAGCATTTTAAATTCAAGCAGCAAGGTCACTCAATAAATATTGATATACGTGTAAGTGCTTAAAAAAAAAACACACTTACAAAAAGCTAAAACACAACCTGCACTATGATTTTATGAAGCAGCATTTAGTAATTTGCTAGTTTCAAGTGTAAATTATTCAACCTCCATGTGCTTACAAATCAGCTATTGGGAGTCAGCTAAATACCACCTTGCCCATCACCAAAACCACTAACTGAGCCCTCTTTAGAAGTCAATTTCCAAGAAGTCTGCAGCTGCTTTTCAAATTTCTGATCCAAAACTTACCAAGAATGGAGTAAGAGCACAGACCAAGTTCAAAACAGTACCTCTACACACTTATGCCACCAAGTTACTTTAATATTTTCTATCAAGTTACTTAAATATTTTGTCTGTTTCCTTTTGAAAAGTTTAAACATTTGCAAAAACAATTCTCCCCCATTTTAAGAAAGTGAGAAATGTTAATTTTGCAATCCCTTTTATCTCAGAGACTTCAGACACATTAGAGCTCTGTGCCAAAATGGTACAATACAGAGATGCTTTCTAATATTTTTATTCAACTTTTATTCTTTTTTTTTTTTTAAATAATAGATAAGATATGGCTGTAAATCTATAAGGCAACTTGTTGAGATATAAGAGATATTAAATCCCACAAACATATTCCACATCTGGATCAAAGCTGTTTTTTTAAAATTAAGTGGTAGCACAGCCTTCTGCTTTTAGACTTTGCAGCATCAATCATAGAGGAAACACTTGATTTACTTTCAAAAATAGTTTGGAAGCGTGTCATTGAGCTATTCTACAAAAGATAGAAAATGGAGAGTTATACACTTTGTCACAGAGCATCTAAATTACTTCCTACCTTATTTTTTTTCTTTTTATAAGAAAGTGGCAATTTCCAATGTCAGAGCTTCAAAGACCCATTAACTATGGAAGTTTTTTCCAAGGCTCCATTTGGAGCAGGTCAGGATTTTTATTTCATCCATCTCCTTGAGATTTCTATCAATTTTAAGCAAGGCATTTCCTCAATCCAGATCCAAGGGTGAAATGCTACAACTGTGAGAAGTATAAAATATCTATTGGCCTCATCCGTGGGACTTTCTGCCAAATGTTTTCAGTGACATATGCTAAATCGCATGTAACAAATTTTCTAATCACTTTCAGCTTCAGATCAGAAAGTTCCTTTTAAATATAATCATTGGCATAAAGTACTTGAACACCATTAAAAGGGAATATTTATAACACCTTCTACTCAGTCCAAAACTATTAGAGCATCAAGTTGTTCAGTTAAAACTGAGCCTCAGATCTGTGCTTAAGATTATGCAGATATTATTGCTTATGTACTTATCATATTGCATGCATTTATGCAACGGATACCTCCTGGGAAAAGATTCAATTAAATATACTGAAGGAAACTTGCATAAACTGAAGAATATAAATATCAGAGTCCTACTGATTGATAAATGTACTCCTTAATGCTGAGGCTATAAAAACAACCAGAGCCATCTTCAAGTCATTCATTTCATCAGTTGCTCACAGCACCAGTACCTAGATTTCTAATAAAGATTACCCAGAAGGGAACTAAAACTGAATACACTAGTGCAAGCACTTCATAAAAAAAATCCCTATTATCTGATATTACATTCTGTTTTCACATACGTATGCAATTTTTAAATCTAGAAGGCAATAAAAATAAGAATATTTTGTCTTCTTCAAGAAGTACAGATATTTAACACTTACATCTGAGTTACTGCTGGAAAGCTCATCACTCCATGCAGTTTTCTTCCCTAAAGCAAAGCCTAAGCACAATATGAATAGAGATTGGATTTTTTTTTCAGCATCTGGAACCTTTGATAGTAGCTCTTTGGTTACATTTAGTTTAAGGAAAGAAAAAAGTAAAATAGTAGTTTTTAAGTATATTACCGGGTCACATCCACGACAACCATCTGAAGAGTTAACAAATCTATCATCTAATCTCCTAGTTCAGCTGCAGGGAACTTCTCTCCCCCTCTTAGCCCAGTGGACTCCCATGGCAGTGAAGACGATGGTGCTGCTTCATCCCCCACCTAGGGACACCAGGAGGCCACAGCCATCCCCGCCGAGGTGCCACATGGGCAGTGACCACAGCCACAACTGCGTAGGTAGCTGAACCCACCGCGTTTTCACCGAGCTCAGGTCCCCAGAGCAAACCCACACATCAGCAAACAGTGTTTAGTGAGAGGGAAGGCTGTGAGGGCAGTAAACGAGAAACCCTGGCCCATCCCTCTCTCAGAGTTACAAGAGAGGAAGGCATAAAAGGGGGAAGGAAGTTAACTCCTAGAAACAAAATTAGAATAGAACAAAAATGAGATTTATAGAGTTGAAAGCTCGTCACTTGGACCCCCCATCAGAGCTAAACTCAGTGCATCTTATTGATCAGTTACTATTTTACCCAGAAAAGGATCTTCCCTCCCCACCACCCACAACCATGTTTAACACCAATGTCTTTTAAAGAAAAGCCTCCTCATGCTTAAGCCCTGGCCTTGCTTCCCAGTCCCCACAAGCACACTCACCTTCCGCAGCCACCTCCATGTCCCTTCTTATGAGCTGAGCCCTCTTCCAGGGATCAGACCTTCCTAATGAAGCTTTTGGAAGACATCAGATTAACAAAGTGAACTGTGATTACCATGAGCAAATATAAGGCAAACATGGCCACAAACTACCAAAAAAACCCTAACAAACAAAACTAAAAAGGTTGCTCGGTAGCACAGCTCTCTGGCCCTAGAAGTAAACACAGTGGATCTGATCCAAACGGTTTTAAAGGGGTGCCAGGTGCTGCTCTGTAAGGAAGGGAGGGCACAGCTAATGAGCACAAGCCAGGCCAGCCAGGAACCCATTAGTTACAGGTGAGAGGCGCCTGCAAGAAGACCATCAGTTACAGGTGAGATGGGTGTGCAAGAAGCTCATCAGTTGCAGGTGAGATGGGTCTGCAAGAAGCCCATTAGTTACAGGTGAGAAGGGTCTGCAAGAAGCCCATTAGTTACAGGTGAGAAGGGTCTGCAAGAAGCCCATTAGTTACAGGTGAGAAGGGTCTGCATCATTAGCCCTGCACTCGGGGTAGGAAAGAGCAACAGGTTGGACCATACCCAAGTTTTGAATTATTCCCTTACAGCTACAGAGTCTGCTGCCTCCCAAAGTCAACCTGCATGGCAGCCAAGTGACTGTGCTGAGACTGCTCCAGCAAGAACACTCTCCTTTTTATCTTCAAATATAAGAAATCACTAATCTTAAGAAATCCGTTATTCAATAATCTCCTAAAAGTAAAGCACGGCAAACTCCTGCCTTGATCAGCACCTGTGTTATGGTTAATCAACATACAAGAGCAGAGAAACCTGTGCTTACCCCAGTCCTCCACACTTCATTTGTACAAAGCTCTCCTGCTGGTACAGAGGTCACAGAGAAAACTTCAAGGGTCAATGCAAGATTTAAAAGATTTCACTTTTCACACCAGTTCTGCAACAAAAAAGTAAGGTGTGAACTCCATACAACTCAGACCTAGTAGACAGAAAAATTCAAGATGTTTGAAACAGCTTCACAAATATGTAATAAATTATAAACTAGCTCTCAGTAAAAAAAAAAAAAAAAAGATTTCTCCTATTCTAGAAACAATATAGCTGCTTCAATAGGTCAAGTCAAAAAAGGACCTAAAACTATAGATAAATTACAGTAAAAAAGAAAACACAAAATATATTGCTTTGTAGAGAATCTTCTCAGTAGGATAAGGATGGACTGAGGAGGATTCATGTGATAAGGAAGCTAAACAACATTTGGGTTGGCTGGTAGGTGATCTCCCACCAATGCCCCAGTTGTAATCAATGAAGAGCAATCAGGGGTTTCTACATACTACATTTTGGTTGGTTGCTTTTATTTTGAATCAAGGTACTTGTAATTCCAGATAACATTAACATGTTTTTTCTGAGGTTTATTTCCCTAATAGCTTATACAAAGAGAATTTAGAATTTTATAATTAAATCTTTAGTTGTTCAGAATACTCTGTAGGAGTACGGAGTACAGATAAAAGAGACAGAGAAGGTAATTATCTTTCCAGGGAAAACAAAAGTGAGTTAAGAACTGCTAATTAAGAACAGCTATTAGTGGACAAACTTGCATGACAGGAATATTAGTATAAAACTGTACTAGGAGAGAAAGAAAACTTAACTGTGGGATGTCTCAGTTATATTTACCAGTCTCTAAGAATTTGCAGGTTCCGAAAAAAGTTGCAGTGAACACAGCTGCAAGCGCTCCCAGGGGAGGGGTGGAAAGCTCCAGAAAACAGACCCAACAGCAGTTTGGCTTGCTTAAGCTGCTTTGGAGTTTTTTTTTTGTTGTTGTTTTTTTTTTGTCTGGTTAGTGTAATAGCAATATTTACATATGTGCTTAGAATAGGATACTTCCTGTTAAAAAGTATATGTCTGCTTACATGTTTGTTTCCATGTTTCAATTTTAAACAGCTTTTCAATAGATTTTAAAGTTATTTTCCTTTCATTCACATCTTGCTTTCTGCTTCATATTGCATGCTTTCAGCAGACTTTCTAATGAAAAAACAAGCTTAAGAGCTTGTACTTTTCATTGTGAAACAGGATTGCCTATCTTAAATTCCTTAACGCAGTGTTATCTGAAATGTTTTTTGGTTCAGAAGGATTTCAGGCCTTTTTGCATTAAGTAAATCACAGTTGCTAGAGCAGGCATCTCTATGCATAACTGCGTGAAACAACATTATTCAGTTCTTTTTATAAGACGCCTCAGAAAAGTTGAACATTTCCCTAAAAGGAAGTTTTTTTTATACATGGATTGATAACTATCACAAGATACGGTCATCAATTTACTTAATAGGCTTTAAATATTGGAGCTGAGCATTTGGCTTCCTTATTCCCTGAAACAAGAGAGCAGGGAGCCTCCTGCCCAGCTCTGTGTCTGGAAAGCTGCTGGCAAACACTACAGCATCACTACATCCTCATCTTCACTTGCCTTGCCCTCACGGTGAAACTAAGTTCTCATTTCTAAGGACGTTAACATAAACTCAACAACAATCCCCTCAACTACTCAGGCTGCTCAGAAGTGCTCCCCTCACATCAATTAAAACCTTTTTTCTGGGAAGGGTTAGAACAACATCAAACATCATGCCCTACCTCAAAACTGTGCTAGGAATATACCATTTCCGCTGAAAGAAGGTAAAATTATCTACGCTTTTGACAGTTTTTCTAGTTAAAGCATCTCTTTCATTGACAGCCTTTAAATTTGTTGGAAGATGGCTACCACGAAAAAGTGGATGAATGCCAAGCCACAAGAAATAGGTTTCAGCAAAACAATTTGGAAAATACCTCCTGAATAAAACCCACTACATATTTCTCAATAAAAACAAAACTTTCATCCAATTATCTCTAAAAATAATTAAGCTTTGTTCTCCTTCTGTATGATGGTATTATATTCTGTATAACATACAGTTCTTTAAAGCAACAAATAGATTTTCTATCAGAGCACAGAAAAAATATGGTGGTATTTCACAGTGGTCAGTTATGCTAATCTTTGGAAAACTGTGCATCCAACTGTTCAGAAAACTGAAATACATATAAATATGTTCTGTGAGAATGAAAAATTGTCCTCAAATATTGCTGTGAAGATACTTTGGAATTCTTAAAAAGTTCATTTTTCAAAAGCAAATTGGTTTTCTCAAGATCAACAGCTTCAGGCCAGTTAACTACAAAAAGGAAAGCCACATTCCCACTCTGCAGTCAAAAGTAGGGAATGGAGTCAAAATCCCTTTTCAATGGTATGAAGCCCATTTCATTTTCACCTCGAATCCAGGAGCTGTGCTGATTGCTTCTTCATGGTGGACTGTGGGTTCTTTTTTCTTGCATTTACTTTTTTGAGTGGTGCTTTCAGTATGAATACTGCTTTCACTGAAAATCCTAATAGTATAAACAAGTTTACCTGAATTCACAGCAGGGTTTATCTGTTGTCCCCTTAAGAGACCAAAAGGCACACAGCCCCTTTCCTCACTATTCTCTAACCTGTGTTTTATAGCCCAGCTAGAAATTACCTGTTACCCAATACACATCCTGTTTACACAATTCCAATATTCTGTTTCTCACCTTGTCTCTCCATTTGCACCGTTGCTACTCAAAACAGTGTTTTCTCTGCAAAAATTAGTTCTGAGTTAGTTGTACGTGAGCAATGCAGTGATGCCAGCAAGTGCTGCAAGCAGGCTCACTCATGCTGGTAGGAAAGGTGCCGTGAGTACCTAGCCCAAGGCGACAGGTCACAGAAGCACATATGCTGCCTTAGCAGGGGGGTGAGTTTTGCACAAGGTAGGATGCAGGTCTGCTCCAGCCACGAGTCAGACCACAAGTTATGCTGGGGTCCCCTGCTCCAACAGGGCCTTGAAGGACAGTGTCTGCACCAAAAGGCGGCGAGACCGTAAAACAACCTTCAGTACATGCTCTCAACACAAAATGCCAGGACAGCATCCATCCACAATCATTCCCAAGGAACAGGTGAACAACAGCACTTGTAGCAAACAGCTACTTCACAAAGCATGGCCACAATATTCAAATGTAAACTTAAAAGCCAAGTATTAACGGTGTTCAAATTACCATGTAGGACACACCTTACAGATATATAAAAGTGCTAATCATACTCCACTTCCTTCAAAAGAGTCATACAGTATCTCCCATTTAGAAGAAAAAAAAAAAAAAAGCTTATAAAGGCCAAGGCACTCATTTTTTTCCCCCTCCACTCTGAGATTGAAGGAACATGCAGAGAAAAGAGATAAAGAGAGCCAGTACTTTTAAGGATAAAAATACATCACAGAAAACAACATCTGTAGCCAAGTATTTCATAAGCCTTTCCCTGATAATAGGAACCACATCTTTCAGAAGAAAATTAAAGCTACAGAACAGCAGGCTATGAACAGTTTCTGTAAAGGGAAGTTTACTATTATTATTAGTTGCTGTCCCATGATGGACCAATTTGCTATTTAAGGAAAATTCACATGCAGAGTCTTAGTTCTACGTATTTTGCTTAAATGTTGCACAGGAAGCTACAGTTCTGCCTTAAAATTCAAGCTTCCAATTTCAGTAATTGTATTCTTGTTTAAAATGTGGAACAAGTTAAAATAAATGACCTGCTTTCTATCTAGATATAAATTAGAGTTCTAGCTTCATCTTTCTAATTGTGTCCAATTGTTACCTCCTAATCTTCAGTATTTCTTCCACATAAGGTTTATCACATTGCAATTATCTTTCTATAGTTTCTAGTTTCTGTATTTCTGTTCGTGAATTGTAATATTACAAAACTCCTTGTTACAACAGTTTCTGAGCATATTTCCCCTTATTAAGCCTCCCTGCCCCCAGTTCAGAGTATTCTAGGTGTCTGGCCATAAATCCAGTCCTGATCAAATATTTATTATTAGAAATGAAATTCAGATCTACCCAAATTTGCTCAAATTCTATGTTAGGAGACTAACATTGTCCTCCTCCTAGATAAAAATCACTATTCAATCTCAGTACAAAAATACTATCTGATTAGTAAAAATCATCATTATCTAAAATGCATCTAACCTGCATTTTTCCTTCTCCAACTAGGGCAAGCATTTGTACCTATAGTTGAGGGAAGTAAGATGTGCGGCCACAGATAGGTCATATCTTTTGAGTAGAGGCACAGACTGAAATTCCTTAAGGAACGGCTCTGCTTTTATTTTTCTTGGTTGGTACAGCTCTGGGACTTGCAGGTAAACTTATGTCTAAATCCAAACCTGTAAATCTGTCTAGGCTCCTCTCATACAGCTGTCAGAGATCTCAAATGTTCTCCATAAGAGTTCAGGAAAACTTCAGTCCCATTTCTATCTATGAAGGGTCCTTCCACTATCTATATGTTTATTCCAGCAAACTGTGGAACAAGTGTGTTCATTTTTCTTGCCAAGTTGATCCCAGTAAAAGAAAGATAAAATGTAGCCAGCTTGATAAAAAGCATCTCTAAAACCAGTCTATGATTAATATGCTGAAAATATTTCTCTTTTTGCTAGTAGTCAGGGCTTTATAACACAGAACTGCAGACTTGCTATGTTAATGCACTTGGGTATCTAAATCTCCAAGAGAAATAACAAACCAAAATAGCAATAGATGGTTCTAAAATGGAACAGGTCTAACCTCCCGCAACACACGCATGCAGCAAAAGATGTAAAACAGAACAGCCACTTGTATGTGGAAAATTTTGACTCTGCGGTGGGTTATTTCATTTTTGTAGAACTCAAACAACTGATAGAATGCTTGAAAAAACAATCAGGCTGGTTTCTGTTTTTAAGATGTTTATTTAAAAGAAAGGTAGACCTATACCGAGGTGTCCAAAGAGTCCTCAGTTTTCCGAAACACAAAAGAAATACCTCAGTGTAGCACAGCAATTTACATCTTCTTTAAGCTTCAATGGTTTATTAAAAAAAAGAAAAAAAAAAAAAAAGAAAAAGAAAACTTTCATTTCCCTTTCCTATGCTGTCAGACCTGAGGAAATTAAGTACCTTTTATTGGAGGATTGCATGGGATGGGAGAAGAAACCGTGATAAAATTTATTCACAATATACAAGTATAAAAATATGTTGCTTAGGATTCAATATTATAATTTAATAACTTTTTGTTGTTTCATAGGTATCTGGGAAAGGAACAGACACGTGTCCTGACCCTGTCACAAGAGGTAGAATGCCAGCATTTGGTACAACGTTCCAGGAGAGAGTCAAAGTGACGTTCCTGTTTCCCCTGCAAAATCAACAAAGAAAATCATCGCAAATACTCCAAGTAACTAATTTAGCTCTCAAATACTTAGATTAACGATTTAGGATACAAATGGCTTTCCTGATTTAGAAACAATGGGCTTTTGAATTTCACTTAAGGATGAAGTAACTTTCCATTTTAACAAAGTTACTTAATGAAATATTGCCTATTATCAAATTAAGATTTTTTCTACTATTGTCCAAATCCAAAGGATTTAAATACATGCCATAGCTGGCAGCACAGAACCAAATCTGCAGGTAAACAAAATGTCAGAAGTTCTTCTTTACTTCTTTCTATCCTACAGAAAGGAAATGCAATCTTGGGATACAAGATATCCCACTAGTCAAACTACAAAGATGCAACAGGCTAACAATGTATCAAATACAGTTGTCTCAGTAACACCAATAGGTATGTAAAACACAAAGTAAGTAAATCAAGGTTCTATGAAGGAAAATAATGATTTACTTACTTGAGACCATTTCCATCATCAAAGAAAAAGTATTTTGACTTCATATCTTTTAAGAACAGCCTTGGATTATCTCCCCTCAAGATGATCTTGTCCCAAAGGACCACCTGGTTCAGAGCCTAAGAACACAATTACAATGACATCAGCAAACTAACTTAATAGAGCATATGCAATAACTGAAATTTCAAAGCATCATTTGCCCAGAAAATCTGAAACTGAGCTTCAAGCCTGAGGCTTGAAGTCTTCCCTCATATGCCTTATTGGCTAAATCATTTTTATGGAAGTACTACTAAAAAGTGGCACAGACAGTGAACAGGAACAGCAACAAAACTGTTCCACAAAACCTGACAAAAATATTTTCAGGATCACAAATTTTGAAGTCTACAAAATATGACAAATATTCCTTCTAAACTGTAATAAGCTTCTAATAAGTTTTAATAAGTTTTTTAAAAACAGTATTTTGGCTTTGTTTCAAATGAAAGATTTGAGTTGTTCTACCATGACATTGCCAAGGTATTTAAGATTTTTTGCTAACCTTAATGTGAGGAAAAAAAAAGTTTGATATGCATGTATGGTTACAGAAGCTGCATAAATACCTCAAAGAAATGTATCCCAAATCCTTAAATATTTGAAATATGCTCTTCTTTTCAGTTAATTACCCAGTAAGGATGACATTGTTTACATTCCCGTTTACAGTCCTGTAATTTATGGTATCATTTATCTACAATATTTCTCAGTGTGCTCACTTGTAAAAACTAGCATAAATTCAATACAAAGCAAAATAATTAATTCCCAGTTGCCAGTAAAGAATCCTAAACAAATTTCAATGAACTGTCCCGCACAGCTCCTGTCACAAAAATGGAAAGTCCACCAATACCCAAACTGAAAGTCTGTAACAACTGATGCAGCAATGCTCACAACTTTGAGCAATCAGTCAAGATAATGGAGAAATGTTATGGGGCCTGGACAAACATTTCTGTGCTCTATGAACAAAAGACTCATTACACCTTACAGGTTCTATATCCAGTCTCTTAGCAGCAACCAACTGCAGAAAGTTAGGGAAAAGTACAACAAAAATGACAAATAAGTGAGAAGTAATTCTCTTTTACTATTCTATTCTAGAGGGGTGACAAAGCTTGGATTACTCTTCTCTCCTCTGCTGAGCACATATCAAGTCAAGTTTCATGAGTCTTTGAACCTCCTACTTCTCCAGTTAAGTTGCTGATGAAATAAATTATAAGGGACAGTGAAATCAGTCCAAGCTGGTAGGAAGTATTGGTGCCTTAATTCTTCCCAACAGCACTACAGGATTTTAAAAATAACTACAGTACAAAATGGTAATGGCTTTGACTTTCTTCTTGATACTTACATTGTTTTTTGTTGAATATTCTGCAGACAAGTACAGAAACAATTGTTTAACATTCCAGTCAAATATACTCCGCAGATGTATGCAAGTTAAGAAAAATAACACACTGAAAATCACAATCCAATCTTTTTACAAGATCTAACTAGACAATAATAAATTTCAGTACATTTTCATTTTGACATCCCTAATTTTTTTTTAATATAAATCAGTGCATTTCCTAGTGTCCTACCAGATATCTTAACTGCTTTCCCAATTACTGAAAAAGACAGATGTAGATTTCTTTACAGAGATCCTTTTTTCCCCAAATGTTTTAAGAGAGCTGTATTTTGCGTTACAAGTTAGTAACCAAAATCCACTGATAGCCAGTCTACTAAAAAATATTGAACATATAAGTGAAGACAAAATTATTTACTGAATGTCTTCAGGGTGTTTTCTATACAGAACAACATTGATGTCTAACTATGGATCAAGATCCAACAATATATAAATACATATGAAATGGGTAGATAGCAGTATTACAGCCTCAAAGAGTCTGCAACATCCACATAAAGAAAAAAACCTGAAACTACATTTAACATAACATTATGAATTATCAAATTCATTTACCTACATGCTACAAGGATAATCAGCCTATCAGAATATGAAAATAACACACCAACAAAACCTCTGCTCAAATTTCCGAACAACAGTAAAGAACTGACAATGACTATTTGAGATTCTCAGTGTAATAAAACTAGCTGATACTTTAAATAATTTTTCTGTTGTTCATTTAATAAAACGCATGTGCAACTGCTAAGGATGCTGACAGCAACATTTAGCTATAAAAGCCTTTTCTTATTCCTGACACACAAGGATATCCTTCATTTTTATTCCATTCCTCATTACCTCAACAAATAAATTAAACAGATTCCCCAGGTCAAGCTTAAAATCTCTTCCGTTTTGTTGCGTTTATCCTAAGTTAGAACTGCATTAGAATCTCAAAAAAAGTAGAAGAGTTAACTGACAGTTAAAATACTCAAGTATTTTTAGTTGTCTGACTGAAAATGACAAATGGTGTCTTAAGTTACCTGAAGTAATTGTACCTAACGCAGTGGCAAAAAATGGAAGACACAAAAAATCCCAGCAATCTCAGCTGCAAAATGGAGCTTAATGTAACAACCTACCTGAGGTAAAACACGGTGCTTTACCTTAGGTAATGGTTTCTGTCAAAAATACAGAATTTTTATTTCAATGGTCCAGATCTTAAGAATGATCCTCTTCATTCGTCAGATAATCCAGCCAAAGCAAAAGCAAACAAGTCCTCAAACAATCTCAATTCCACCAAATAAAAAACAGGCTATCAGAGAAGCAAAGAAGAAAAGTTTCACAAAGAGCAGCAATGAGAAAGATTGTGGCTAATTTTGTAGAACATTATATGCTTCTTGATGAATTTCACACTCTCTTTGATAATTTAATATCTAAACAGGTACCGTGACTACTTTTTATTTTGAAAGACAGGCATTTGCATGATTATATGAGGAAGACATAATTTTGAAAGCCATGCGCTTACAACAAAATGAGTCTGAAAGGTGCTTCAGAGTCCTTTAGACAGAGTATGACAGTCAAAATAGCATGTTACCTAATCCCTAGAATTAATTCACACCTCAAACCACCAATACAAACCTCAGTTAACATTAACACCACATTTCATTACAGAGCCCTATTTTAAAAGAAGGCATAATGAAAGAGGAAATGACTCACTCAGATCACTTACCAGCCACAGAGCAGATATTCTAAGTCCTGGTTTACTGCCATAGCTATATAATATACTATCTTTCATTGCTTTAAATTTAGATTACAAGACAAATTACTGCTTTTCCCTCAAGTTCTGAATATCTGAAGATTACATGGTAACAAAAATAAATGTCAAGATGTTCTCATTTCAAAGACTTGCAAACCATTTTTCCTTAAGGATATCTGCAGTAATGTCAAATGTG
Source organism: Nothoprocta pentlandii (assembly GCA_013398315.1). Taxonomy (NCBI): domain Eukaryota; kingdom Metazoa; phylum Chordata; class Aves; order Tinamiformes; family Tinamidae; genus Nothoprocta; species Nothoprocta pentlandii. The sequence goes on from VZSG01000852.1 coordinate 226,595, forward strand.
ACGAATCCCAGATCACTTCTTTCTCTAGGTCCAGTGAAATCTTCTACATTTTTTCTAAGATAAAACAAAACATAAAATTATCTTTTCTCATTATTTCTCTTGCGTATTTTACATAAATAATTATTTTTACTACATAATCCCTGCATCCATTTTAGAGGTTTTTGGCTACAGTATGATTACGTAGTTAAACAACATGCACTTCCTGGAAGGTTTGAAGACACAGTTTTCAATGAGCTACCCTGGCACCACAGTAGACTACAAAAGTTATAGAAATAGCATGTGGACTTTCCTGTTTACAAAAATCTATATCCATCTGTGTCTAAATTTGCACTATTTTTTGAGTATATTAAAGTACGTGTTAGCCACTCCAAAAAATACTCAAATATAAAAAGCTGACTGGAACATCAGCAACACAACTATCTGCTGGTAACCATTTTTTCAAAGCTATTTCTGCACCTTTTTTTTTTTTTTTTAAATTAAAGAAAAAAAAGAAAAAAGAGCCTCTAATAAAGAGATAAAGAGCTGCCAATCACTTGGACAATCTAGGGTTTATGTTAGTAGTTCACACAACTTACAGAATTTCCCTCTGGCAGATACAGCTGTTAAATAGTAGCATAAGGAAAATGCTTATTTTCCTCTCTGCTTTATTTAAATAATACTGTTTTGATACCCAGAATTTCTAATGAAATTCACATTTGGAGAAATATCTGACATAATCATATTAAACTACATTGAAAAAAAGAAACTGGAAATCAACAATGAAAGACAAGAGATAGTTTCAGATTTATTCACCAAGTTTAGCAATTTACCGAACCTGCTACCTATAACTAGGAATACCATAAGTAAATTGACAAAGAACTCCTAATCTTAACTTTTAATGCAACAGAAAAGTTTTAGGAATTATGAACTTGTCAATTACATTAATTCTAGTCTGAAAATAATATAATAGCATGAAAATTATATTTAGTGATCTCAAAGAAACAAAGGAAAAAATACAAATCAACTGTTTGAAAAACAACCAAAAAAAATTTTAGAGACGCTATTTAAGAAAATTGCCACCAATCCCTCCCTGCTTAAGATTAGCTCTGAATTTCCATCCTTTTGCAAAAAATCAACATCTTTGGAACTATCAATTCTTATCATGAATGTGGCTTCATCCCAGAATCACTATTAATCTGAGGATATAACTGGCTTCAACCTAGAGTCTGCAGATCACTCACTCCTAGGAGTTTAAGAAAAGCAACTAAGGGACGCTACTTTCATTAATATAAGATCTTCACTTGTAAGATTAATATAAGAACTTAAATTGAAGATATTAAGATCTTCAAAATATAAGATTAATATAAGATCTTCAGTGTACCACTGAAGTGATGGCAGTGCAAATTTCATCCTGATTAAGATTAATATGATATTTCCCATCTTTTCAGTTTACCGGAACACTCAGAATGTGCTTTTATGGCAGCTTTATACCATTTGGAACAGTCCTAGAATCATCCAAAAGATGACGATAAATGAAGAGTAGGAACTGCCATCATCTCCTCGCTATGCAATCCGATGCATTGGGAACCCAGCAAAAAAAAAGTTGTGATGAGTCTACTAAAA
>VZSG01000852.1:232058-288270 GCA_013398315.1 Nothoprocta pentlandii
TTTTTTTTTTTTTTTTCATTAGATATAAAAAGTACAGAGAATAACAGTATAATATAGCAGCTGAAATAAAACTTGCAACAATGGTCCTTTCTCTGTCCTGATGAAAAGTGGGTGCCTAGAAGATTGGGTGAAGGTCTGTTGGTACCAGAGCTTAACTAGATTTATAGTATACACGAGTTTTCACGTGCATCTTTATTCAAAGTTTTTCAGCAAGAAAATATCACGGATTTTTTAATTTCTAATTTCAGAATTAACTTTATTTTATAACACAGTCTTGTTAACTGGTATTAGAACTCTGACTTGGAGATGGGACCAAATATTCTTGGCTCCCAAACCAACTCTAAATATGTTTTGGAGCCCAAAGCAGTTCATTTTTGGCTCCAAGAAGTTTTGCCCATTACATGGCATTCAAAGCCATGTAGGGTAAAGTCCTCTCATACATCACTGGTTTAACCAAAGCTTTCACACTTCCCTGTGCTTTGCATTCTGTGGCAGAGAGCCCATGTGCCACTGATCCACCTTCCTCTCACTCTAGTTTTACCTCAATCCCTAAGTCAGTTCTAGGGTCTTCATCACAGAGTATTTTTATGTCTCTTGTAAACACACCAAGTACAGACTGTCATGCCTCGGCTTGAGGAAAAGAATGTTTTGGTAGCTCTGCCACGATGATCTCTCTTAACTGATACCAATTTTAATGGATGGAAAAAACATTTTGAATATTAACACTAGCCAGAGGAGTCAGAGTAGTGACCCTTTGACATATGCTTGCAGTGTGATCTTTTATCTGCCATCCCTATCATTCCTTTTATTAGTACTACTCGTAAGCACCGAAAATACACGTTTCGCAAAACAATAGACAGAATAGTCTAGAAGAAAACCTACTGAAAATTGAAAAGGCAGATACAAATATAAGGGAAAGAGGTGATCTCATGTTTTTATAGATACAAATGGTAATAAAGAAAAAACAGATAAAATTAAAAGACCGTAACACAGAATAAAACCTAAAAATTATGAAAGAAGCTTAAAGATTGTGACAAAAAAAAATTGAGAATCAGCTGCTACCTCAAACAATCTTTTCATTTTAGAAAAACTGATAATCTCATATTGACAATATATTTTAAAGGTCTTGTAGATAAAAAAATAAAGGATTATTATAGATATTTGCTGGTCTTATTAAACTATTTTGCATTCATTCAAGCAGCTGAAGAAGTCCATCTAGGTTTCAAAGTGGTAAAATATCATTAGTTAGAGGTATGAATTTAGTTTTTGAAAGCTGCCTCCTGATCATCTATTCTGTAGATATTTCTGTAGTTTTATGCATATATATCACTAATGATAAAGCTATTTGGACCCAAGAAAGGAATATATAAAGGAAAAAGAGATGCAAAATGCGGAGATATTTCACTCCATCTAAATCAGAATTAAACATCTCTATTAATATGTATCTTATATGCGTGTTTTGATATTGCTGTCATGCATGGTTTGCTATTATTTCTTAGCTGGGGGGTACTGTCTTTGCAGTAGAATAGGTGGTGAGGTGTGTGAGAGCTTTTTTTCACTTAAACTCCAGTAAATTAGCTTAAATTTACAAGCAATTTAAATAAGACTGGCAGATTTTGAAGTGAAATGGCTGAATCCAAGCACACATTAGTTTGTGTTGATTTCCAGTAAGGAAGAAAGAGAGGAAAGAGCCTTTAGCAGAGGAATGGAATGGGCAGCTGGAGCTAGTCACCTTTTTAACGCCTGCATGGCAGGATTTGCCAGAGTTTGTCAGTCAACAGGTTGTGTGTGTGCCTGCTGTCCGACATGGTTTTGGTTTTAGTCATGTCTCCAAGTACACACATGGCTTTTGGGGAAATCTTCCCTTATCATAGCCCAAATATCAAGAATAATAAAATTCTCAAGGCAGGACTAAAACAAATATTCTAGGGCAAACTTGTAAAATTTTCTAGCATGACTCGGATTGGATTTATTTGTAAGCAAATCAGTTACAGCTTCTTTACTTCGATAGTATAGATAGAGCACTTAACAACTCCAGCTTTACTGCTTTCTCAGTTCTTTAAAAGAATACAAGCAATTGTAAAGCTGTATCGCTTTACTCTGTGCCCACTGGATAGCTGCTTGTCACAATGGTGATAGATTCCATCTCGGCAACACATCTAACACCGAACAATGCCTGCCATCAGCAACGTTATCAGATCAGCATGTTTGATCTGTTTTACTGTCAGTGATTAGATAGAGTTATAAACCTGGAGTTCATTATCATTTAAATATCTGAGTTAGGTTTTATGAGTTGAGTGCGTGTGATATAGAGAACATTTGTAATGTCTACAGACACTGATTGGTATTTAAATCCTTGAGCAGTAATTCCATTCTCTGGGAAGCTAGCTATGCAAGACTGTATGTCAGAGCTATTTTCCAAAGATAGCAGTAGTATTTTCAACAGACAGGAAATTACAGAAAGATAGATGAATAAAACCAATTTAAATTTGTAACAGCTTAGCAGCAAGAAAAGTAAACTTTATTATGTTACAAATAAAAAAGTCGTCATTTATGGGCTTCAGTGCCAGAAGGACTAGATTTACTAGTTTTACTAGATTTACTAGATTTACACAGTGCCTAATCTGTAGCAGACCACTGATTTTAATACTATGGAGAAAAAAAGGTAATCCCGTGTATGGCTATATTCATCCAAAGGCACAAAACTCAGTATTTCTACAACAGTTTGGAAATCTGTGATCTACAGCAAAATCCAGAAAGAAACTCTTTATATAATAAAACTTGTGTTGGAAAATTTTTGTGTTGAAACTTTTCAATAAACTGGTGTATTTCATAGTCTTATGAGAGAAGAGAAATGGTGTCCACATACACAGTACTCCAAGAGAGTAAGTGTCAGAAGTCAGAGCATGAGGAAGGTAACATTTATGAAGCTTATGCTGCTCTTCTCCTGTTATATGACACTTAAGGCTATGTCACTGCCTTGCATTTTGAATGACACTTTAATGAAGTTGTTAGTTCGCCAAGCAGGAGACTAACATGAATTATGACCAGTGCAGAAGTCTGAAAGAAACATAATTTTGGATATCAATTGTAGTGCCAGGCTGCATTGTTTGTGTAGGCTCTGGATAATTAGGCATTAAAGCACTTGAGGATTATAGCAAGCTGTAAAAATAAGATTTAGACATTCCATGTCTTTATTTTACAGAGTGGTTTTTGCTTCTGTTAGCAACGCAACTCAACTTTCAGTTTTTGTTTAAGAGAATATAGCTTGGTCATATGGTAGAATAAGCCGGGAGAATTTTAAGGAGAACAACAGGATGAAATGAAAAAGCAAGTCATCTGAATAGATGCTACACAGAAAAGAAAAAAGAAAAAAAACCCACAAAACAAAACCTCCAAAATAAACATCCTTTGCCACATGTAAAACAATAAAGGAAAAGACTTAAAACTTTTTCTAACAATTTTGTACTGTGAGTGCAAGTACTTTTCACCTATATTAGCATAAATTAAGGATTATACTGGGAAAGATTTAATTATAAGTAAGTTTAATTTCTAGAACTGAAAAAAGTGTATGGTTTTGAAAAGTCATATCGTTAGGTTCCTTACCATCTTTATTATTCAAAGATACCATCTAAGACCAAATATTACATCAACTGTATTATTTTTCTTTTATTCTTTCCATAGTGAAAATTAAGCACACCAACCTTCAGAAGTGCTGAGAATATTCCCAAAATAAGAGGTCATTAATATGCTTATGTGATTAATAATTATAAAAGAGAGTGATCATGAATTTTTTTTCCTAAAAGTTACTTGCTTATTTCATGGATAAGTTGAACTAAAATTCACAAGCACTTCAAGTTACCATAAACAGGGTATCCCTGCTAGAATATTTGCTATCTGCTGTTGGCCTTTTACTAGCAGCAACATATTAATGCAGTTACAGGCAGGTGCTTTGATATTCTATTAATTTACAGGCTTCAGTTTGAAATTAACTGCTAACTTAAAAATAACAATATTGATATTTTGAACATACAAAAGTATGTGTATATACAGCACAGCAAGCTGTATTAAGAGATAAGTTAAGACCTTAAAACCAAGCATTTAATGTTTTTAAACAGTTTTGAAAAAAAATACTTACCAGAAATGGAGTAAGCATATGAAAGAAATGACTTGATTCTTAGGAATTTTGTCTGGCATAGTTTTATTCTTATGTTCTTAAAACAAAAAAAAGCAAAACAAAATTTCTAGCACTGTATGTCTGTAGTGTAGCTTGGTCCTGTTTTTCCTATGCATTAGGATAAACTTTTAAATGTTATAATATTTTTGCACACTATCCTTTTTGTAGTCATCAAAAGAATGATTATTCCTTATTTCATTTCATATGTCTGTTGTACACATCCAATTAAATATATTTCATATGCCTGTTGTACATATCCAATTAAAATATATTAATTAGTCTTAATAAGACTTAATGAGACTTAATTAGCTTTAGTATTATTTTCACTTTTTTTTTTTTTTTTTTTTAACAGCGATGAAGGCATCTTCAGAATACTCCTGTTAAGATTTTTCCCAAGTGGGGAAATGAGGTACAAAGAAATTCCTTTCCCAAATCTCTGATATTTTCAAGTGCTTTAACTTTTTTTTTGATTGTTACATATTGGTGATACATCTTTATTTGGAAGCATCTTTATTTGGAAGCTCAGCTCTGCTGAGCAGCATCCAGTTGCTTCACATTACTGGGCAAGTAGAAATTTGGTACACTTATATGTTAGTATTTGCATTCTTGTGTAGCATTGCTTTGATTGTCAACTCCTGTATTTAATTTGTTTACTTATGCTTCTTTCTACTTTATGGGTTCTGTTCTAACATCTGTAGTTCTCTGTTCCTGTTTCCTCCATCTGCATGGGCCTTTGCTCTGCTGTTTTGTGCTGGGGTCTGAGCATGCACGTTGCTGATTCTTCCAAAACGCCGTGTGAGCATTAGCGTCTAGACACTCATTCTCTTCTCTTAACTGGGTGCCTACTAGCATGGGTTTACCAGCATGCTATAATAGCCACTTCTGCTGAGCTTCAGGAGCTTCAGATTAGGATAAATGCAATTATTCTGTGAGGCTGGAGCATTTCCAGTTAAGCCAGTACAGAAGAGAGCATGGAATGGAGCATTATTAATTTTGCGAGCCTCTTATGAACATACATGAGCTGAAATTCTTAGACAACTTCTTTCATTTTTGTGTATCTATAGTCATGGAGGGAAATTTATGAGGGAACAGAAGACAAGTTCCGATCCAGGGATAACCCTCCTGCTCAGTTTTCATGTTGTTTCTAATGGTGGAATGATCATTTAACAAAAAATTATGTGCATTCACAGCCTTATTTTAGGAAAGGGTTTTTATTTTATTGTTACTTTACAGAAAAATTCAACTTCAAGAAGACACCTAACAGTTGAGATTTTTTTGCCCAACTGCAGTTATAAAAAGGAAACAGTATTGTAATGGAAAGATTAACTTTAACTGCTATTACGTCCATCAATTATTTATTGTAATTATTATTTGAATATTACCTTTACAAAAAGAGACTATTTTCTTAATTCACAAAATACAGGAGAATTCCAGGTGATGAAGAAACTCATTGGCTGATACCATATGGAGTAAAGTGAAAAATACTACAAAGAGGTAAAAGTTTGTTTGATTGTTTGTTTGTTTCTATTGGGTAGTTATGATTCTTCCTTATTCCGTATGACAAATTTGCAAAACAGAGGTGCTTTAGATGACTGGGGAATTCTGGGGAGTGAGTAAGTTAGTAGAGATATGGAAGTACGACATTCCAAGTACTGGATGTGTTACTAGGGAAAATATAATTTCTGTTAATGAGTGAAACGGAAATTGGCAGTGTTGGCTTGGAGCATAATGCCTATTTATCCTTACGGAAAACATGACACCTCAATTCAGTGTCAGATAACAATGTGCCAAATATAAAAAGGGATTTTCATTTGGCATTTTAAGTACTCTGCCCTACTTCTAACTATGGTATGAGAAAAGCAGTTCCTATTCTAGCTGGATGAGAAAATGGCTATAAATTTAAATATCATCTAAATATAAAATTAGGAGAAAAAAGATTTTTTTTATCAGACTGATACAGATCACAGTGTAAACTGTTTTTTCATTTTATTTTAACAGATTTTCCAGTTGCTGTTTTGAGTTTTCTATTTTAACTTTTCTTTCTTTCAAAAAAAAAGACTAAATGCCTGCTTCTTTCAAGATAAGCTTAATTTAGTCTCTGTTAAAAAAGGTGATGTTTATTCTCAAGCACATTTCCTATCCCTTACACCATAGCCCTTTCTTCATTTATGTAGGTTTATTTGGACATAGTTTACAGAAAACATTGTCGTTTTTTCCTCTAATAAATCTCTCCTGGAACCATATAGTAAGAGAATCTTAATTTTGCCATTCTCTTTTAAAAATATTAATTTGTATGTTTGATATTTTGTTCATTGGAGTCTGGAGAAATCATTGGATGCTGTGACATTTGGATCATACCCTGTGTTCCTGATGGACTATTGCCAGCATTCTAAAACATTGTTTTGTTTTGTTTTGTTTTTGTTTTTCTGATCATCAAACAAAAGAACCCCTCATAGAATAAGAAGAGCATTTCAATCTAAGATTACTATGGGTATTTTAAACTACAAGTTTAAAGTTCTTTTTTATTGAAAAATTCATTGAAAAATTTTATTGAAAAATTCAAGTTCTTTTTTATTGAAAAGGTAATATAGAGGAATTTTAACAGAATCCTTAGCTGTACTGCTGCCGCTGTTTTTTTTTTTTTTTTAGGGTTAACAGCTTATTTAGGAATCCAATTCTGTCCTGTGGCTCTTCAGTTTATGTTATGTTGTGACCCAGTTATTTACTCACTAGCAATTACTCACGTTACTGGAACTACTCGTGAGTAACTGCTGATGACTATGAGTAATAAGCTTATGGCATATAGGCAAATTATTAAAAAAAAATCTGTAGAACTTAGATTCCATTCTCCAAATCTGGCCAAGAAAAAAAGCCTGTAACATCACAGGTTTAAAGTAATATGATGCAGCACATTGAAATGTATATCATAAGTATTGGAGATTTTCAATGTTTTATATTTACTGGTGTGTTTTTTTGCTAATTTGAATTTTCTGAGATTTATAAAAGTATCTTGGAGTTGTTTTTTCTTCATCTGTTCTTAGTATTTTGTTTTCTATAATATTATAAGCTATGTACACTAAGTACTTTCATTCAGCATGAATGAAAGAATAAGAGACTGTCAAAGCTGGTTCATTTTAAATTATGTTTATTTATTAGACTGTGTTTCAGGTATTTACTCTATTAGATATACTAAAAAGTCATAAAAAAGGAAGCATAAAAGAACAGTTATTTTTTATAGAAGCAGAAGCTTTTGGGCTGTTAGCCTCATTACATGAAATTAAAGTTTTTAATAATTTTGATGGTGTCTTTGTTAAACAAGTATAAATGTGGAAAATAAATTCCATATGAATGCAGAGGCTGGAATGAGACAGACCTTTTAAGTGGAACAAGTACAATCCAGAATCTTGGAACCTTTGCCTGTTATGTTCTGCCCCACTTGTCACCAGGCTAGCAGGAGCGGTAGTGAACTCAATACTATGTACAGTATAAATAATCCTCATATTTTGAGCAGCAAGCATCATGACCAGCTGATATTTTCTTTCCTCAGGACCAGTTGTTCCCAAGAGTGCGTGGCTGGAGCCATATGATCTTATCAACACATTTGAGAGCCCTACCCAAACAGTGAGAGAGATTTTGCTGCAGCAATGACTGTCATAGAAGAAAATCGCCCTTTTGCTCAGCAGCTATCTAATGTCTACTTTACTATACTGTCCCTTTTTTGTTTTAAACTTTTTGTGAAGATCAGCCTTGCTATACTGAGTCATTTCTACATTGTGAAAGGGAACCGTAAGGAAGCAGCAAGGATAGCTGCTGAATTTTATGGAGTTCCTCAAGGACAAGGTATATTTGTTCTTATTATCTTAGTTTATCACTGTTGTTGGTTTTATTTGTTTCAGGTAATTATTAGTCTGCTAGATTGATTTATTTTAATTTTATAAAGTGATATGTGTATGGGCATTTTATGTATTTTTCTCTGATTACTTTTTAGACAAAACTATCCAAAGGAGTATTGTTAGATTCCTTAAGTTGTACTTTTTTTTTTTTTGGTTAATATTAAGCTCAGAATAAAAAAGTATTATGGGCAATTTCCAGTTGGAAGAGAGGACTGTACTGAGTTTGCCATTGCTTTTACAATTTTCCCAGTTACCTATAAGGTTGCCTCACTTTATCCATATGTAGGTGAAATTTTCCACACCTGGCATGTGGCTAAAGTTAGGTTATTCTTAACATTTTAGTAAAGTGGTCCAGAGAGATACTTTTGTGAACAGATTAAGAGAACTCTTTATTCACTAGGTTAAAATACTCCTCTAATAATTATTCAAGAAGATACAGTTTACTCTGAGTTAGAGACTCGGCATGCAGCCAGAAGCTTTTTGTTGGTCCAAGTTGGTCCTTTTGTGCATTGTTGTGAACTCCCCCCCAAATATCACTGGGTTGAAAGCTCTTGAAATTAATTTTTTTTTTCTTTACTGCAGCAGAAGTTTATTAGAGCTGGGCACTGCCACTCCCCCAAGCTCTTCTGCAGTGAGCTTGTACCATTTTGATTCAATTCTTTTCTGTGGTAGAGAGCAGAGAAAACTCTTTTCTCAAATACCTCTCCCTGTGCCTGCTGGAGTCATGCTTTCACTCAGCTTGGGGTCCCTGCTGCTTCGCTTGTATTTGATTGCAGTTTGTTGTATTCTGAGATCATACTGGGGGATTTATACAGCACAACAGAAAGGTGCTTGCCCTGTCTCTCCTTGTTTTCCCTGCTCATCCCTAGATGCCACAAAGAAGAAGAAATAGTCTGAGTCAAATGCAAAGGGTAAACTGTAGAAATGGGCCAGAAACAATTTCAAACTTAAGATCTTTTCACTCTTAATGCTAGGGTAAATATCAGATGGGTAATATATAGGTAGTCAGACATACGTATTATATTTAGTATAGTTTTGCATGTTTGTTTAAATTTTGCAAACCAGCGAGACATGCCTAAGTCCCAAAGTGGGGAATAGCTTGCTGATCAGGAGATTTCCGTGAGGTGAATTTATATTATGTGTGCTCTGTGTGGTTTAGAAAGCACTGAGACCCAGGATTTTCATGTCTGTTTATGCAGCATCACATCACTGGATCTGTTACAAGTGTGTATGAGTGTATGCATAGTTACATATGTCGCTGTGGGTACATGTGTGTACAGGTATTTGCTAGAATAGAGAGGGCAGGACTGACTTTCTAGCCTGCTGGCAAAATTACTTATACAGGATACGAAAACCCCTGTTCCAACTCAAGAAGAATTTGTCCTCAGACACTTCCAGCTAGCTCTAAGGAGCATCCCTGTGTGCTGAATGACACAAAGTCTTAGTAAGGGAGGGGAAAGACTGGGAGAAAAAGCTAGAGAGAAAAAAAAATATACGTTAGATGAGAGGATGAAATACCATTCATTGGGCATTTGAATTACTGTAAATAAATAGAATGCATTCAGACTTATAGTAATTGGCCCATGCAAAACATGAACATTTCTCATTTTTTTCTATTTTGTGAGGTAGCAGAGGTTTATATGGAGCTTAAAGGTCCAGCATATGGTAAAGTTTCTGGGTTTTTTTCTGCTTTTTCTTTTTTTTTAATAATGCAGTGATTTTGTGCTTAAACTTTACTTTCCACAGCTGGCTTTGGGTGTGTCTAAATTTTTCTCTGCATTTAGTGCTTGGGTCTAGACTTGCAACTGAAGCAACTGTGTGTTCAGCTCATGTTACATAATAATCTTAGCTCTTCCGCCCACATATTACTCAAAATTACTGTTTTATCTTAATCCTTTTTGCACCCCTGTGTTCACTCTTGTTTAATATATTACTATCTCTATTCACACCTTACTGTGGAAATTTTTTTTTTCATCTTTTTAAAGCATAGTTTACAGATACCTGGGTAGAGTTTTTGGAATACAATGTAATAAAATTTATTTTTTTTTCTTTTTTTCTTTTTTAAATGATCAAATAAAATACTAATATTTTAATAAATAATTAGTGATCTTTCTCTGTGCTGTTTATTAAACAGAGAAGTCTCAGCACAATAAAACAAAAAGTAGTAAAACAGCCTAATTGAAGACTTTATAAGAAATATAGTTCCAGTGTTAGTTTTTATTTCTATTTTTCAACCTGATTACATATTCTCAAATTTCTGTTAATGTTGGTGTTTTCAATTTGCTTGAATTTCAATTTGCTTTCAATTTGCTTGAAAAGTATGTTTTGTTCTTATGATGAGTGGACCAGGATAGGCCACAGATACAGAGCACTAGAGCTCTGTTGGGGAGAAGGGCCTTCAGGAGTAATGCACTACTAGCAGCAGGCATGTTTTACTGGGCTGTGCTCTTGAGCTATAATTATCTTTTATGAAATCTGTATGAACAACATTGTAGAGCATAGAGGAGTAGTAGTTGGTGGATAAATTCCTTTTATCGAACTGCAAGTATATAGATCAGGGCAGAATTTAGGCCCTCAATATTCATCATTTCTTGGCTGACTTCCTTTTTTTGTGACTATTTCTTTGTTGAATACAAGGGTACAGGTTCATTTGTGTCACCTGCTCAGTGCAGTCCTGATTTCTGATTTAAGTGAGGAAACCAGTCATATTTTGTTCCTTAATATTTCAGGAACATTTTCTCTCCTGTTTGGATAGTCACTAGCCTGTTAAATTTATCCTTTGGATCTCATATGAACAGCTGGATTGGAATTGAGTCCATAACTAATTAGAAATGATTATGTTATGTGTGTGGCATTGAAATATAAGAACTAGATGAGTGTTCAGCACCAGGTAAGACCAGAAAAGTGCATCTATAAACTCTACCAGTTGTAAATCCCATTAATTTGTTTATGGAGATCAAGTCTGAATCTTTCCTTTTTAGAACTTCCCTATTTAGAACTGCAGTAGTGTACAGCAGAAAGGCACCTTGGGAGGTTATTTGGACTCATTTACAGTCAAACCTACATAGGTTTTCCAAGGCAAATATTTGTCCCACTTGTTTTTTAAATGCTTAGTAATAGAGAATTCTGCTGCAGTATCTCTCTGTATCCTATTGCAGTTTTTACTATCACCATGATTGCAATGGTTCTAAGTGCCCCCAGGATCTAGCTAAATCTCTTTTTTTCCTGCAAACTAAATATATAGATTTTTAGTTTAATAGTATTTTTAATAAGCTATAATCAAGGTATTTATCAGTTGTACTCCACGTATGGAAAGTAAAGAAATTTAGAGACTGTGGTCATAGATCTCTTCCTGTCTTCCCAGGAATTACTGTAGTTGCTCTGCTTTGGACTTCTGCCAGCTCACATACATCTTTCTTGAAGTGTAATGTTCCAAGTTAAACAGTGTGCCAGCTAAGACTTTATTAGTGCATCAAGGGGAATGATTAGTCGTATAAAAGTGGAACAGTTATGTCATGTGCCATATATATGATGGACTATGTAATGCCATCTGGAATTGTCTTTTTTTTTTTTTTTACAGTAAAGTAAAATGGACTTGGTCTGCAGTCCACTTCAAACTCCATATTACTTTAGACAGTAGCACTATACCATGCATTTCTTTTTCTGTCTAAAGATAATATTTTGTACTTGTATTTAGCTAATATCATGCTCTTGATTAGGGTGTGCTCCTCTTTACTCAAATCACTTTGAAGTCTATTTCTCCAAAGCAGTTGCAGTACCTCTAACTTAGCATTATTTAAAAGTTTTAAGTATGAAGATAAATATAATAGTCTGTCATGTAAAATTCCAAAACACCAGTGGCACCAAATGCACGACAGAGCTCTGTAGTCTTTCACTTAGGCTTACATGGATCAATTCTTGTCTCAGTAAAACGAAGTCAATAGTATCAGCACTATAAAATAATTAAATGGAAAAGGGACCTATCCTATTATAACACACCCATTTACTGAATTATTTTTACCTTTGGCACTGATTTTGTAAACATTTACTAGCATACACATATTTGCCCCGCCGATTTGAGAAGGACTGGCAAGTTATTTAGAGCTCAGTACTTTGCAATCAGGACCTGTGCTACCTACCTTTTCATCTTGAAGTGAGCATGTATCCAATATTCCAGAAGATCCACAAAAGTCAACATTTTATTCATTTCTTTCTTTTATGGAAAAAGTCGTAGTGCGTAGATGAATTCAGTTTTAATATCCTGTGTGCTACAAACTGATCTACAAAGAAGAACTAGCTTGAAAATTATTTGAGGATTGATTATCTTCTTAATGGGATATCTACAGTGACACTGATTTAAAGAGTAAGATTACTTCTCTCCATGTATTTCCTCAGTGTAAAGCACCAGCAGTTTCATAGCAGAAAACAGAACCCAGGAATCGTGTCTCCGTACTTCTTTTTCTTTCCTAAAAATTCAGGACAAAAATCAGCTGTTGCCCAACCTTGCTGTAAAGCAATGTTAAAAAAAAAAAAAAAAAGGAAAGGAAAAAATATATTTTTAAAATTTTTCCTTCCCTTGACAAATTCCTAAAATATATCACTAACGCACAACAGATTGGCAATCACTGACTGGTATCCCTATCCTATCAACACTTAATAACATAGAACAACTTGAATTCACCTAAACATTTTCCTTACCTTAGTTACTCTGTTTGCAAGTACTCCTCTATTCATCCCAAGATTGAAAAGTGTGACTCTTTTCATATACCTGTATACTGCCAGGAACATTAATGAATGTAAAATGGTGTAAATCAGACTTATTTTTCTGTCATTCTTATAATACTAAAATTCAATATGTGTGTGAATATAAATAAAAAGAGAACTTATAAAAGAAACGTCTGTGGAATTTAAAGACACATAGTTAAATTTGGGCTTGATGTAATTTTGAATGAAATATTTTAACATCATCTCAACCCATTTTAAAAAGCAGAAAAACTAGAAAAAAAATCCATAAAAGCAGTTAGCAGAATTCTTAGATGAATGCTTCTCTTGAATCTACAATTGAAATTTCTAGGGCACTTTCACAGACTACTATTTTTTAAACAACGCAAATATGACAGTTTTTCCAATGTACATATATAATAGTTCCTAATGGAAATGGACTTAAGAATTATGATTTGAAAGGGCCTTACTATGTTGAGAATGAATAAGCATGTAGACTGAGAAAGATTTGTCTTTGGAAGCTTCAAAGTATCAGGTAGCATGTTCATTGAATAATTTTACAAATTTTATTCTCTATACCCTTTGGCATAGAAATTTCTTTTTCTTTCTTTGGATCTAGAGCAGATAAAATGAAAAGCTGTTCTTTCCATTTGAGCCCAAGGCGTCTTTTTATCTTTATCAAGAGTTCCTTTATTTATTTATTTATTTATTAATGTGTAGGACTGCATTTCAATTTCATACATGATTTAGGAATTGTTTTTCTTACTTTGTGCCCAAATTAATTAATCTGCCTTGAGAATGAAAAGATAATTTTCAATATTCAAGAACAGATAATCCACGGAAGTGTATGGAGTAAATTCATTTTTTAAAAGAGTTTTTATATAGATGTACATGTGTAATCTGTTAATTAATACTGAATTATTTTAAACTAGTATATTAAATTATGGTTTTTTCATCCTTATAATAGTAAAAAATTCAACCATAATAAAAATGAAGGTAATCCTGAAAGCAGTTTTGCCGAACAAATTTGACTGAATGACTAGTTAACATTATAGAGGAGAAATCCTTGTCTGCATGCTCTTAGTAATAATCACATTGCTTCTCCTTTTTCCCTCTTAAATTATGTTAAGAAGATTACACTGAAATATCTGAATCATGGGTCAATAATTAAATCTCTTGTACAGCTGTTGCTTGATCCAACTGGAGGATCAAAAGCAAGAGTTAGGCCCTTCCTACGATACCAGCTACTGGTCATATCATAGAAGTGCTCTATATTTACATGAACTGCGCCGGAGCTTCAGCTGATTTTTTTACTTCCTTTGCTTAAGGAAGAGGCAGTAGGGCTGCAGTAGTAAGTGATCTCAAAGTACAAGTGCATGTATGAAGTCTTAAGGCTTGTCAGATGTTATAATGTCCATAGGATATAAACTCTACTGGCAAATACTGCTCAGAGCTTAGCTTACAAGGAAAAGGCCATATGTTGATAGTACAGATAATTTTATTTATGCTCTCATTCATAAACTTCTGTAAGGTAAAAAGAATATACTTTAAATTAAAATTGACATTCAGGAGCTGTCAGAATGTTTTTAACTGTGAGAAGGCAGTGTTACAGATGAGCTTTGCTATGAACGAATCATTTGGCCAAAGTTAACAAACAAACATCCACCACAAACAACAACTGGTAAGATTCTTATGCAGATACCTGGGCTCTGATGCACAGAGTACCTTGACAACATGAAATTGAATCTTTTGTAAATGTACTACTTGAATTATGCTTTTTATCCTATTTTTAGGGGTTATATTAAATTCTAAAATTATATTTGAAAATTATCTAAAGCAGAATCTATGTTTATAGAGTTTGAGTGTAGATTATCAAAACCTATTGCGGGAGTGGAGAGTTGAATATGGTAGGAATATGCCCTGGATTCCTTTCAGTTAAAAAGTCTGCTGTTGAATGAAAATGCTAATGTATCCTGCTTTGCTCCATATGCCTTGGCAGCAGATGGTAGGAATGCCCAGGACTCTCTGTTATTCCAGATTCCAAATTAGGCCATCCACAGGTTGTCTTGGTTTAAGATGGAAGTCTCCATCTCTTTTCAGGATTATGAGACTCTGTGAATAGCAGTAAACCTCATGTTTCCTGCTTCTTCTTGTACACTGAGCACTGCTTGGGCAGACCTAAGGAATAGGATCATTAAATACAACTCAAAAATTGGAGAAAAAAAAAAAAGGCTGTGTTTTGCTGTTAGAGCTGCACTGTTTGGAAAGCTTACATTTTATTATTAAATGTGGAACTGTAGTGAATGATTAGAGCAATGTTTTCCTCCTATTCTGCTCTAGCAAGTCGCAATGATAATGTCACTCAGCAACAGTTGTTAGGTAGGGGAGATAGGCACAAGGCATTTTCTCAACTTGCATTCCACAGAGATCACAGTTCTATTAATAAAGCCGTATAAGACCTCTACCAGCTTTCTGGGTACAATAGAGATTCATTTAGTAACGACAGGAATATTGTATGGCATACCTATTCACCATACCATTCAGTGTAAGGCACCGCATTTAGCATTTAGTTTTCATACACTGCATGTAACTTAATGGTGTTAAAATGCTTAAGATAATGTGAGTACCCTTTTTAAAAGCTTCAGCAGGGAGATTATTCTGTTGAGTGCATCACACCCTCTTCGTACACTAAATAACTCTGCCGGAGAAGAGTTGCACTCAAAAGTAATTCTTGAGATTCTAGACACTTGCTTAAAGTGACGCAAATAACACCATGTATCAACAAGATACCGGAACCTCCTCTGAAGTGTATAATCTACCTTAAAGGGATTTTGGTGAAGGTTATGTGATGGAAATAGACTGGCACGGCAATTCAAGCAGCGAGAGCCCTGGCATATCTGTGTGAGCAAAACTCAAGCACATCTGTTGGCAGGCACTGGCTCTTCCCTCACATTAAAGAAATCTCTGAGCCTACAGCAACCTCTTGTGAATGTGCCTGCTGGAACATGTTTGCACCCTTGCTTCCCTGAAAGGAGCTGAGATGTCTCATTGCTCGTATTCCTTCATGGAAAGTTTTTTGTTGTTGTTGTTCACTCCTGGAGAAGGACATTACCATAAGCTCTGTTTCTGAAAAGCTTGACACGTTTTCGTCAGAATCATTCATTTTTAGCTCCTTGAAATTTGTGTCTTTTCTGAAGGTGGCCATTTTACTTCTCAACAACATAGGTCTTCTGGCAAGCTTGATTTGTATGTCCAATACTAACTCATATGGAAATAGCCTTCTTCAATTGATTTCTTTATTTTCCTGGATGAAATGAGTAATAAGCTTTTAAGCTACAAACAAGTACAGAATGAATCAGTGTGAACTTTGATGTAACCTAGAACTCTGTTTTTCAAAGGTACTTAGCAATAAGACTGGAAAATAATCCCAGAGCAAAGGATAGAGCGATCTACCTGCAATGGCAAAGACAACTATTACTGAAGGAAAACCATTAGGGAATCTCCTGAATTAGCTTGGGACGAGCTCAAATGTGCTATCTGCAGTGGTCCATTTTGGAGCAGCGGGCATAAGGCCGCATGGGAAAACCAAAATAGCCCAATTCCCTGAAGGTGATGTTCCTGCCCACAGCCATACATCTGCTGTGCCAGGGTTCTGCTATTCACACTCCGCTGTTGTAGGAGATGTTCTCAAACATTTGCAATGTGAGCCAGCAGAGTGAACCTGTGCCAGGGTTGGATGGTGATGGCTTTGGGGGATGTATGGCATGCCTAAGTACTGAGCTCTACTCATGACTGCAGCAAGCCTGGCTGGTTGGTCATAAATTCATCATGGCAGGCTCGGTCTGTTGCACGAGTCACTGGTTCTTGTTGCTCTGTTAGAGCCTTCCTGGCCATAGAAAAGGTCTCTGTCTCTATAGTTGTGTCCTTGAAGATAATCAGCTGAAGATACTACCCGAGATGCTCTATACCATTACCAAGCCAGCTACTGGTGTTAGGCTTTGTCTCCTTCATCTCATCTCCAATATCTGAGGCCTGGGCTTGCCTGGCAATTGCTTTGGCCATGCTGAGCAGCCTTACTGCTCTGGGTTACTTTTCTTAAGCACACAGATTAGAAAACATGCTGAGTCACCGCTCTAGGGCTACATGAAGATATCTGGAGGGTGCACATTGCAAACACATGAGGGAAGGAAAGCAGCAATCGTATCATCCTTCCATATTTGACTTCTGGGGTGGCTAAGGAAGAGCTTTTGTTGATAACATCAGAAACTTGAGCCCTTTCTAAAGTTTCTGATTTAGTTCCAAGCATCAAAGAGTGCAAGGCCCGCAAAATGTTAAAATCTTAGGATAAGAGGTAGGACAACTAGTAGTTATTTATGTCATCATATCTTAATAGTTTGGACTCCCAAATAAGAAGCAGTGATGATAGCATCTAAGGAGGGAGGAATCTGTAATAGGCTTTCTTTGGTACTGATGGTGATTTAGGGAAACGACATTTCTGCCTGTTTGACTGCGCTAGCAATGATGCATATGTTTATAATGAAGCATATGTTTATAACGAGCCATACATTCTGTATAGCTATCTGATTTTGCCTTTGATACAATCCAGATGAGAGGGTCAGTGGTGCTTGACTGTAAGCCTCATATGGGGAAATTTCTGAGCTGGTTGGGTCACTTTAAATGGACAGGAAATGTTTGCAAACAAAACACTATTTCTCGCAGAGATAGTAGACATTGCAAATGTGGTCAAATTTTCTTCTAATTGTGATCCTCAAGTACTACCTAAAAAAGGCAAAACAAGAAGTGCTGCACAGTACATTGGCGTGCATAAATACATGATCTTGAAGGTAGGACCACTGAAGTATTTACTGGATTTCTTGTTGGTGTTTGACAAGATGAGGAGGACAGAGGGCTGGGGTCGGTACCACCGGGGTAATACACAAGTTTCTGGTTGTTTGCTGATGACTGAAGCCGTCCTATCAGCCGCAGAACATGGCTTGATGCATGTATTTAATTTTTTAAAAAATCTTTTCTTTTCCCCTTGTCATGCTGCTAAAGCTTTCTCACTCTACTACTCTGGTACATTTATGTTCCTTGGTGTTGAGTCAGCACAGTGGCCCCCTTTTGGGGTTGTGTTTTTACAGGTAATGATGTTTCTGTGGTTATTTCTTGGTTAATATCGGCCTCTTGTACAGTGAAGAATATTCATGATCTCTTCTGGTTCATGTGTGACAATCTTAAATGACAGGCAAATCCTAGGTTACTGGCACTGAGATCAGAAAACCTGTCCATCATGTCACCTTCTATTTATGGTCTATGTATCATTCAGGGAGGAAAAGGCAGTTTCGTGTCCTGTTCCAGAATTTATGTGGCACGCTCTGAATAGTCACTGTAACCCCTTCATTATCCTGCTGGAAAAAGTAGGTAGAGTGGCTGAACCTCAAAGCACAAAATAGTTTGGGAAGCCACATGCCCCATCATTTGGCCAAATTGAGGATGTTTGCACTCAAAAAGGACTGGTGTGTGGCATTTAAAAATAGGACGATTTTGCCCGATTTCTCCCAGGCTAAATTGCTATTTTGGGGAGTGTGGACTGTTCGCATCAGGCTGCATCATGTATTGATTTTTAGTGTTTTTTTTTTAATTAACTTATCTCTGTGGCATTAAGGGCAGCCTTCAGAATAGAGTGGGTTCCCCATTGAAATGGAGGCACTGACATTTCTTTCCACAGCCATTCCCACCTGTTCAGAACACAGTTGTTCCCACAGAGTAAACTCAGCTGTTTGCTGGCAGGCAAATGTTGAAAGTGCACTGACATTTATCTTTAAAAAAGTCCGATAAAAAAATCAGGAAGAAATTTTCTTAAAAGTTTTATCAAAAAGTTGTCCTATTGTAAATAAAATGGAACTAAATATCAATTGAACATAGTTAATTATTTAATGTCTGCTAGTTTGCTAGTTAAACTAAGCCAATAGGCCAAACTCATCAGGAAGAGCCTCCAGTTCCTTACTATGAGACTGTAGTTTCTGCCCCCTCATCTTGCTCCTTTTTGTGCAGGGAGCTGCATTGCTGCTATGGGAAGTAAAATCTGAAAGTTTTCAGATTTTTTTTTCAGGTAAAATACAGGCTGTTGTAGTTTATCAGGTAAAAGGATCTACACCTTACAGTTGGATGTATATTTACATTTTTGTGGGTTTTTTTTTTTTTTGTTAGTGGATTTCGGAATTCTTTTAAGTGCTAAGATAAAAATCTAATGGACACAAGCTGAGTATGATGCTGGAGCATTTTCGAACTTTAGCAGTTTTGCAACCCATTAAAGTGAATAAGCGCTTATTTTTGTTTTAATGTAAATGTAAGCTAGATCATGGATGGCTAACTTAAACAAGATTATATAGCAATTCCATGTTTGAGGCGCAAATGAAACAATGTTCTTCAGTCTTGCTTAGTTTTAACTCCTGTCCATCTTCTTTTTATATCCACATCTCACTTATATTTTTAAAGCACTTCAGTTTGATTTCTGATGTTAGTCCAGCTTTCTTTTAAAAAGACAATTTTTAATGTGATTTTTGTAAGACTTTTGCCCAGAAGATGAATAGTTCTGCCTAGCAGAATGTAGAGCAAAGCAGCTTCTGAAATCCTGTATAGGATGAGTCTTGCCTCTTGTTTGAAGAAAGATAGTGCACATTTTATATGCTACATTCTCATGTCCTCAAAGTATTCCAAGTAGGTGGACAATAGTCATTAGTAAGTGTCTGTGGAACAGATACTTTTCTCAATATCCTTGCCTTGAAGGTGACACATTTCTGAGGCAGTCTGTCCTCGCTGCCAGCTCATTGCTCCGTATACATTTCTGTGGAGGGGAGCGAGCAGGGGCTGCTGACTCCCTTTGAAGCCGCGGCAGCTGTCTGTGCATCTGCTGCTTCCCTTGCTGCTGCAATGCACATCCCTGCAAATGGTGACAATAATACTGTGCAGGCTGGAGCTGCGTGGAGATCAAGCAGTACCAACTCCTCCCATGCTGTTTGCAGCACTTCACACAACAGCAGGCCCAGCTTCGTTCTTGGCTGACAGCCTCACCCACCGAGCTCCTACAAAAACACGCACGTCCTGTCTCCCCAGCCCCCTGTCAGTCCCTGCCCTGCAGTGCTGGGGGCTTTGCTTGATCCTCATCCTCACCACCTTCCCCCAAAAGTCTCAGGATTCTTTTCTAAAGGGAAACAGGAATGTAAAACCAAGATGAACCCCAGAGCCAGGACAAATGTAGAAATTGGCATCAGCTGTTTGTCACCTGTAGAATAATGCAGGTATCTTCTATCTTCCTGACCTGGACTTGTGTATGCACACAGTAAGGTTTCTTGTTAATTCATCGTACTTTCCTGTATTTATTTACTTGAAAAAGATGCTTCAATTTAACAAGAAATCTTAATATGAAAGTGGCACAGTTATAATGTGCATGCCCTTCGCTCTGTTGCAGCCTTTACTTGCTGAGTCTGATTGCTGGAATAGAGAGGTGCTTATTTCAGTCTGTGAGACACCCTGGCTGATTCAGCTAGACTGAATCTGGGGAAAACAACTTTCTGAAAGCCACAGCGTCTATGAGAGAGGGCAGTTTTCTCCTCTCTTGCAGCAACAGAATTAGCCGCCCTTTTCCTGTTCTCCTCTCAAGACATTCTGGTCAGGTACACCAGGCCTCAGGCACTACAAATTCAAGGCTGAAAGATTGTGGCTGCCCTTTCTACGTCCCCTTCTCCCACCTAACTGTGATCTTGCCACTTGTTTTTATTAAGGAAAGACAAAAAAAAGTAGACAGAAATAAAAACCATATTATTTCTACATTTAAGGGGTACATTTTTGTGAAGTATTTGAAAGAAATAATACCAGGAAAGTAAAAGTAATGTTTATTTCCTTGTAAAAGGTTTCCAAATGGCTAGTTTTTATTTTAGTAGAAGACGATAGTGAGGAAATATTAGGAGGAGGGGGGAAGGGAAGGGCAGCATGTTAACTCATTAATGGTGCTAGGAAGTCACTCCATGCTAGAATTTTGTCATGGATCTGTTATTTCTGTTTGCTTCTCCCTGCAGATTTTTGTTGTGTAGTACCAGCGTGGTGCACAGTAATAAACAAATATTGCTACTAATTTGTTGCCCCTGTTTCCTTACATTTTAAATACAGTAACATATATATATATAGACTTATAAAATTGCTTTTTTTTTCATAATGGGATCAGACTTTCAAAATAACCAAAGATGTCTAGTTAAAACAGTTTTTATTTATTCAAAATTTAGTTTCCAGTTTACATCTGTAGGTTACCATGTCCCTTATATAATAATACAAAACAGAAAACAAAATGTATTTAATGATTGGCATCTTCCCATTTTTTTTTTCTCTTAATTTTGAAGTACATGTGGGTAAAGTCTGATTCAGTAATAATTTTTTTTTTCAAGTTGTCATTAATAAAATAATTGCTATTCGGATAAATAGAGTTCTTTTTTTTTTTTTCTTTCTCTTTTAGATTGGTTGTTAACCAACCAGCAAAGCAGTGAATACTTATGCTTTAAGAATCTCTTCACTACTTGGTTTAATGATGAAAAAAATTTACACTTTCTTTCCATTTAAATCATGTAAATAGTTAAGACTCATGCTGTTCCTAAGCTGATTCCTTCTCCATTTTAAAAATAGAAAATGCTAGAGCAATCCTTCCCTTCCCCCTCTGTGTACTCACTAGTCCAAGCTAGTAAATGTGGGTGAATGGATTTCAGTGTTGTAGCCATTCTTCAGTAAGCACAACAAGAGCCTTTGTGAAAAGCCGAGAGCAGGAGAAAAAGGTAGTAGAAATTCATTTGTGGCTGTTCGTCAGACCAGAGCACCTCCACTCATGCCAGACAGGCTTTTCTCGGGAAGCAAGTAAATAATGACAACAAAAACTGCTGTTGAGAGGAGCTGCACTCACCAGAATCTCCCCAAAAGAAGCCTAGAAAGTGTAGGGGAGTGTCCTGCGAAGCGAAAGGCTAGCTGGGGTATTCTCACCAGCCAAGGTTAGTACAGCAGCCATTTCACAAGCCCATGGGTGTACGGAAATGTGCTGAGCTGACCCAGTTTATGCTGTTCTGGCTTCAAAATGCTTTCTTTTTTTTTTTTTTTTTTTTTTTTTTTTTTTTTTTTTTTTTTTTTTTTTTTTTTTTCCAGATATAATGTTAATGCATGCTTCGTACTGGCACTTTATTGCCTGCCGTGGGTTAACACAAGGGTATTGAAGCTGTTTTCTGTTTCTGCTCTGCAATCAGCTGATCTAAGTTACTCTTTCGTGTTTATCTGCCCTGTTTGTTTTATGCAAGCATTTAAGGCTTGACTTACCCTGACTTTTGCTGTCCTGCCACAAGGTAACTAGATACTGAGGGCTAATTCTTTACAAGAGAGAATGAGAGGAGGTGGAGGTGTAACTTAAAGATACACCGATTTTCAAGGTAACTGAAACAGAAGGCACTGGAGGGAATACAGGTAACAGAATTATTGCATCCTATACTCGTGTACTAAAGGCAAATTTGTGATTGTAGGGGTTTGCATACAGAAGTACTTACGAGGTACTGAAGTTAGTGCACACTGGTATTTTGAGCAATGAGAAATAAACTGAGTGATAATAGTGAAGTTTAGGACTTCTATATTGTATATTCTTTTTTTTTTTTCTCATTTTGTCATATAACAAGTGTGTAAAAGAGAGCTTTGATAAACTGACAGCTGAAAGGTTGGATTTTTTTTTAATAGTGATCATTGACCCTAATTAATAACAACCGTTTTCTTAGACTCCAAGTGAGCCAAAAAAAAAAAAAAAAAGAAAAAAAAAGTGAAAACTTGAGTACATAGAAGATAGTAACAGTCAGGGAAAATAGAGAGGGGAGGTGGCAGGAGGTAGAGGTTGATTTTTTCTTTCAGAAAAGAATTATGAAATTCCAATATAAAATAAAGGTATATGGCATGTGAATGGTAGAACGAAAAGCATTCTTAAAATAACTTTGCTAATTTTGAGTACTGTCAATTTTAGAATTAAGTAATATTCAATAATTTAAGGTGCAGTTACTGTTGTTTCCCCAGTAACAGTGCAGCTGCAACACTATCCTAAGGTTGAAATTATTCATCAGTATTAACCTGCAATTTACCCTCTTATTGTTCACAATTTGGGCTGAAATTCCCCTGATCTATAATAAGATCATAATGTATATTTATGAACATTTCAGCTGGATATTTATGGATATTTTGTTTAAAAATGTTAGCACTATCTGCTCATTGACATGGATCAGGTTTAGAACAGAGGGGTTTTTTGCCAGTTTTATAATGAATTATCCACAGCTTGTCATTTTTTTTTTTAAAACTGTGGATTTTTTTTTCTGAAGATTCCTTCTTTACAAGATCCAGCTGCTTACATCCTCTTTGTGAGGGCCAAACTTCACCTGTATGATCTCTGATAGACATCCTGAAGCTTCTGAGAGACTTCTCTTGCAACTGATGCTTCCACTTCTTGCATGTCACCTGCCTAGTGGGCAAAAGATAGTATCAGATGCAAAGGATGCATGTAGACATGCAAACCTGACCGTCTTCCCCAGGTACCCTAACAAGGCCAGAGGCCATCATATTAGAAGGCATAATGTCTGCAGAAATGGGCTAGAAAAGGAGAAAGAAGGCATATGTCATACCAGATAGACTTATTAGTTTTTGAATAGAAAGGTAGAAAGGGTAGAGCCAAGTCTCAGCCCAGTGGCATGAGAGCCACAACCAGGCTATTTTACCAAAATCTCTTGGCTTTGGCAAAAATCGTAACACTGGGTACAACAGTCCTGGCCAACTGGGTACTGTCTACAGCAGTTACAAGTCCACCTTTGCTTTAATTATTAGTGCAGGGAAATATTAACAGCCTAAGAGTGCTACGAGCTGCTGCACACGCTCCAGCAGCATGATGTGGGTCTAACAGTCTCTGTTGATTACAGAGGTTCAGAGGTTAACACGATTTTAGAGCCTGGTGCCCTTGCTGTGGCATAGTTTGTAAACTCTTTAGGTTCTAGCCAGTTGTTGATCCTTCAGGAAGATGTAAAACCAAACTGTGACTAATGGAGAGAGGAAGGGGCTGTTGTTGATGAACTTTCCCATGACAGGAGAAGGACCTGAACACACCTCTTCCTTTGTATGCAAGGCCAGTGCAGAGGCAGGAACAGCTGCAGTGACCACTGCCGCGTGTGGTCACTGTGCTGGTGGAAGCAAGCCATGTTTGGGTATTGATGTTTATATATGAAAAAATATGATATGATATGATATGATGATATATGAAAAAATATGCCCTGTGTATTTCTATTTATTGGTAAGATAAGGCATGTTGTGAATGAGGTAGGAATTCACAACTGAAAAAAAAAGGGTAATTTTTTTTGGTTCTATTTCCAAAACTGGATTCTGTTTGTGTCTCTGCTGGGGCACGTAATTGGTTCAAGATAAGTCATCTAACCTAAAAGTTTGAGTGATCGTAGTTATTCAAAGCTCTTTTACAATCTGAGCATTAAAATACTGTCTTTTGGCTCCTTGGTTATAAAATAGGATGAATAGACTATGAATAGACTAGGAAGATAGATTCAGTAAGGGGGTTGAAGTATTCTTTTGTATTTGGGAGAATATCATGGGAAAGGCAATATAAATTAATACTTGTCTACTTAGATTGGCTGACTTAAAGTGGCTTGGATAGACTGTGTAAAGAGAACATGAAAATAATATGAATGTTAAATTAATCATTGAATAAAATATAGGTGGTTTGACAAAAACAAGGTGTGAACATGTAACTTGGCTGTGCCAGAAGTTGAACTGTGTGGAAGAATTTTTTTTTTGTATGATTTTCAAACTTTGGAAGTTGTTGGCATTTGAATTTGGAATGAAACCCCCAAATTTTAAAAGCCTGTGTGATGATTGGTTCAAAACCTGTATTCTTTCCAGAAGTCATCAGTGTTTACTTTCATGTGTGTATGTATACACACACACACACACACATACATACACACAGAGTAATTACATATGTAATGTTTATAATTTCTAGATAGATATATTAATGTATAATTTAGAGGTGAGACTTTTACTGCTGACACATAGTTACCAAAAGTTCTTTTTCATGGCTCTAAAATTGTTAAGAACTTAATTGACAAGAGTAGTTAACTGCTAGAAGAAAAACCCAGAATGAGGAGCATTTGGTAAGCTTGAAATATTCTGTGCTTTCTTTTCTTATATGATGTGAGAAGTTACTAAAATATCATATATATACATTTGGCAGTCCTTCCCTTACAAAGCTATTTACTAATACTGATGTTGGAGAATACTAAACTATGGATCCATATGTCTAATTACATGAGAAAGCAGTTTGCATGCAGTTCAAGCTTCCATTGATTTCACTATGAATTTCCCTCATGTTGAAATTCCAGGTGGGCTGTCTCAGAAAACTAATGCACAGATCCTGGCTTCTTCTCAAAACCTAAAAAAAAAAAAAAAAAAAAAAAAAAAAAAAAAAAAAAAAAAAAAAAAAAAAAAAAAAAAAAAAAAAGGGGGAAAAAATAAAATAAGAAAATAATAAAATAAGAAGCTTTAGCATTGGAAAGGAAGCCGGCAGCTGTCTGAGGCCGGCTCTGGGAGCAGTGTTTACTGCCGAGGTTTTACAGGTGAAAGTTCAGGTTACAGGGAGCTGCCGATCTCCTTCCAAACTTAGCTGCAGTGTGTTAAGCACAGGCCCAACCCGTGAGAACAGATTTTTATTTTCGATTGAGAGAAATGAGTAGGATTTATCATTGCAGCTGGCTGGAAGTGCCGTGGGGAGATGGAGATTTAGGTATTGTATATTTTGCAACATTTTTCTTTCACCTTGTCTGTTAATGCAGTGAATGTCTTTCTTCTTTCTCTTTAGTGTTTACAGAGCAGACTAGGCTGCCCTTGCTGGTGAACTACATACGAGTGAGCTTGGAACTGAAGTGCTTTCTAAATTTAGTTAGAGGTTCTTTGCCTTCAGCATCTGTCAGAGGCTACGTCAGGAGGGACTTAATGCATTAGCAGTTTTTGAATAGAATATGATTGCTAATACCACTGTTACAGACAACAGTGGATTGAAAATTTACTCATTTATGTTCTTGTTACTGCTTTCTAAGTAGCAGGCATGGCAAACTTTTACATTAGCAGAAGGGAGGAAGCTGAATGAAAAACTTAATTCTTTTGAAGACACCTGTTTATTAATAAGATAGGTATTTATTTTGAACATGTTCTTATCTACTTGATACCTAGTGATCAATAATGATCATTATTATGATTAATGATAAGTCAGTTGGAATGTGAACTTTTTTCCAAACTTGAACAGAATCTTTCTGCAGCCATTAAACTTTTATTTTTTTAATAGAGTCTATAACAAAAATAAGTCTTTTGTATTTAATAGATGGAACAGAAACAGTTAACTGCTCAATGTATCTATTCAAAAGCAGAGATATAAAGTGGGTCTAGGTGCAAAACTGAGTTTGGGATGGGAACCAACATCATTTGAATCTCTGATGTCACTGAAATAAAGACATCAACAGGCATTCTTCCGAGCAATCTTGGAGGGAATCAGGAAAGGAGAATGCAAGAAGCATTTCTTTCTGATTCTATCTGAGTCTCTGTCCTGTGTAGAATTATACTTGGTCACAAAAAATGACCTCAGTATGAATATATTTAATGTGCATAAAGGATTAATGACATTTACAATGTTCTTAGTTCTTTATATATCTATATTTATATTTATTGTTATTATTTTCCCTTTTAATTTAGGAATAAAATAAACTGTTGGGAAAGAAAAATTTTCTTCAGTGAAGAAATAAGGACAAAATTTCAAAAATAGCTTCTAATTACAACTTCTAATTGCTTTTGAGCAATTATTGGGAATCAGTGTATCCAGTGTTTTTGAAAGCTTACTTGAGTTTGCCCTAGTAACACTAAGGAAGGAGGAGAGTATCGGTCAAAATTGCACTGTACACATCCAACTTGTAACAGGATAACTGTATTGAGCTTATTGGCATGGGAGAGAGGAAATGTCAATACTTTCTAAAAATCAGATCAATGTAAAATTTCTGAGCTCTGTGACTGTAGTATCAAGCCCCCTAAAATCCCAAACAATTTTTCTATGTTTGTTTTCTTTCTCAGCTCTTCTCACTAGAAATAATAGTTGTAAGATATTTAATAAAAGTATAAGCAAAATAAAAAAAGGGAACAGCATGTGTGTGGGGTGGGTGTACACATGTACATTCCCATGATCAGAGCTTAGAATAAGTAGTTCTGAAAGGATGTTGGAATCTGGATCTTACCTATGGTCCAGTTATTCACACCGATAGAAAAGTACAAGAAACTTCACAGCATGTGGGATACTACAACATAATATTAATGTTCTTGCAATCTCAAGGGTAAAATTTGGAAATTTTAATCAATATTTAATTATATAGTCAATTTTATCTAGTCTTAAATGTTCAGTTGTACCTTAATCAGTGTAGCTGTGAGTTTTGTGAGAAGACAGTCTTGTATGTGGTTAAGTTTTATTTTCATAGAAGGACTCCTTCAGTTATGGGAAAAGGAAATTAGTTATCTTCTCCAGCTTGTCTCATATTTTATATATTTTTAGTTACCCTTTCTTTTCTATTCAGATTGGGCAGTCTTAATCTTCTCAGTCATTCTTTTTCTGACTCCATGCCTGTTCTCATCACTAATCTGTAAAATCCTACTGATTTGTTGAATTCATTGAGAGTACTGCACAGTGCAGTCCAGAAGATGGCAAGCAGATTGGGATGGAAGATGGATTCTCACTCTGTTTTTCTCTTTGCACTTGTGTAGTAGCAGCAAATGAATCTCATCATGCATAGGGTTTTCCTGATTGAATTTCATACACATTAGAAACTTTTTTTAGCACTTATTCAGGCAGGTTTATGTCTGTTTTAAGTCTAACTATCAATGTGTGGAAGCTTCTGAATGACAACTACAAAACAAAATACAAATACAAAAATAAGTTATATTATTTTGTAGAATTTATTAAATCATAGTAATATAGTCAATATATGTAGACTTTGTTCTCTACTGTATCACAGAATCATTTAATAGAAATGTTTACACTTAATGGAACTTATTTTTTATTCTCTGGAAACTGATGATTTGAAGTACAGACTGTAAAGGGAAGCAACAAATTTCACCGGACAGTTGACTTCATTCTGTGCATTATCTTTTCCACTTTGCTGTATTCATTCCCAAATCCTTCTAATTTCTATGGTTTACTCAATAAATGTTGTTATTATATAGGTTCTTGGGCAGATCGCTCACCTCTGCATGAGGCAGCCAGTCAAGGACGTCTTCTTTCTCTAAAGACTTTATTGTCACAGGTGAAGGCTGTGTTCTTAAAATTGCTTTCCTTAATAATATTACTTAATTTCTCAGCATAGATTGTTACTGTGGATTTAGTATGTTTTGCTTTGCTTCTTTTTTTTTCTCTCACTTGAATGTTTTCGAGCTGTACACATTTGGAAATTTCAATAGCTTAGGGTATAAATTAATATATATTCTCCCTGTTTTAAAGCTTTCTTAAAATTAATCTTTATATCGGAATGTATATCACTTACCCCACTGTAGTTTCACTAATTTGAGTTCTCAGGTAAATAGAACTGATCAGAAAGATAGTTGTTGATGGGGAAGAATAATAGATTCTATCTTCTTACATGCTTCTGATTAATTATTATTTCTTAATAGCAAAGGGAGAGAATGTAAATCACTGAATCTTAATATTGCAGTATTGTGCCATATTATCTGTTACAATACTGATCAATTATACTGGAGTGTATATTTAAAGCATAAAGAAAATGAAGATGATAATTAAATAATCAGAAAGGACTTACTGCAGAAAATTTCAAGAGCTCCAAGAGCTCCATCATTTTATCAATATGAGAATAGTGCTCCTTGCAGAAACCTGTTTGACCTTAGGGTGGAGAATCATGTAAACACAAAACAGTTTAGAGTCAGGCATTTGCAAATTTTTAAAGATCTCCACAGATGGGGAGTCCTCAACCTCTCTGAACCACTGTTCCAGGGACTGCCCATCTTCATGATGGAAGAATTTTCCGTTGTAACTAACAAAATTCCTTACATTGCAACTTGTGTTTGTTGCCTTTTGACCTGTCACTGTACTTTTCAAGAGTCTGTTTCCATCTTCTTTACACCTTCCTCAGACCTTCATGCCCTATTTCAGTCTCTAATATTTCTGATTAAAAAAAAAGAGCTGAAAGCATATTTTCATTCTCTTAGTTGCCTTGATTGATGATTCCCTTTGTGCTCACCAATATTTATTTATTGCATGTACAGTTTTAAGTGCATTTAGAATAATATAAACTGATCATTTAGCAGTGTAAGGAAATGCTCTTAACAGCTTCTGTATAATCTTTGTATGTCATTCATATCTTGCTTAGGGCTACAATGTAGACATACTAACGATTGACCAAGTCACTCCACTTCATGAAGCGTGCCTGGGAGATCATGTTGGCTGTGCAAGAATCCTCCTTGAAGCAGGAGCAAACGTGAGTTTCTTCTTCTGAATGAGGTCCAGTACATTTGTTTAGCTGAGAAGAATGTATTCTACTGTTATTTCTCTGTACTATCCCTTAGTGATGGCATTGATCTCATTTTATTACAATAAGTTGCCGTCTGAAAGCTTAGCAAAGGAAAGCGGTGGGTCAGACACATGAACAGAGAGATAAAAACACAGGTAAAAAACAAAATTAGAAAGAAGACTATGTAGGTAGATATGCATGTAAGCTATCAAACAAAAGAGCAATAACAGGAAAAATAAATGTAAGTTGAAAAGACAGTAAGTTTAATAAACTGGAGAAAATTGGTCAGTAGTGTGTCACCAGCCATACATTATTTTCCTTTTAAGTTATATTATTTCCCCTCTAAACTGTGTCTCTCCTGTATCGGTTTTCTCTGAGGGGCTTGCAGGAGACCTTTTATTATTAAGTCTGCCCACATCCCATGAAATGTCCAACAGAGAGGTAAAAATATAGAATAAAATGGCAAATAGTTCCCACATTTAATATGGAGCATGCAGGCTGACAGAGGTCCAGACAGAAGGTCCCTGTTATTGCCACAGATATAGATTTCAATTTTCTGTATCAATTAAAAGAGCTAAGTACAATTACTTTTGAAAATTAAGTCATTTAGTGCCCCGAATATAAATGTGTGATCTTCGGTATTCCAGGTATATTTTGTTTTATTCAGCATAGTTTAGCAGGAATAATAATAAACTAGTTTTAACTGAGGAGTGTGGTGAGAGCAGGAGGGTAACACAGGGACTCAGCAGTTAAGCCATGTTATTGTAAGCAGTACATTTGTTGGTATTATAACGAAGTTAAAAAATATAACCTTATTTCAACTCTATTCTTTAAAAGATCTTATGTATTCTAGGTAAATGCCACAACAATCGATGGAGTGACACCCTTATTTAATGCATGTTCACGAGGCAGCGCGTCATGTGCTGAGCTCTTGCTGGAGTATGGTGCCAAAGCTCAGTGGGAGTCCTGTCTTCCTTCACCAACTCATGAAGCAGCCAGTAGAGGTAAGAAATCAGCTGCTGAACAAAATGGGACTGCTGAAAAATGTCTCAGCAGTAGCGTTAAGAAATGTGTCCAGTTTTACCTGTGAAACAGCTTACTGAAGTCAAGCACTGCTGTCATTCTTTGG
The DNA here is from genome assembly GCA_013398315.1 of Nothoprocta pentlandii. NCBI lineage: Eukaryota > Metazoa > Chordata > Aves > Tinamiformes > Tinamidae > Nothoprocta > Nothoprocta pentlandii. The sequence goes on from VZSG01000852.1 coordinate 262,596, forward strand.
TAGGTCACAGCGACTGTCTGGAGGTCCTGATATCCTGGGGTATAGATGTGGACCAAGATCTTCCCCACTTAGGAACACCTCTGTATGTAGCATGTGTTTCACAGCAGATCCATTGCATTCGCAAGCTTCTCTATGCAGGTACGTGATTATTTAACTAAAGGTACTGCCAGTTTTTGAAGATGGTTTACAGCACCCACTTTTTAAAGGGAGTTGCACTGCATCATCAAGACAGAACTATTACTCTAAAGCTTTATTTGCAAGATTGCACGATGCTTGTTTTCACAATAGTTTATTCTGTCACCGTTTTTAAGGCGTAGCAAGCATATGAGGGGAAAAGCGAGCAAGACCAGAGATAAAGGTGTTTAAAATTTTCAACAGTAAATACAGTTTTGCAGGTGTTCATTCCTGTAGGAAAAAGTAAAGTAAATTGTAAAGAATTTTTAAGCAGTAACCACTGTTCTTCCAACAGACTTCTTCAGCAATATAGTCATTCTGATGCAATATAGTCATTGCTGATTCTTCAGCAATATAGTCATTTGATTCCTAAATTCCACATTACATATTTAATATAAATCAAACAAACAAGAGATGTTTGTGGTTTGCTGTGTTTCAATCCAAATCCAGGGACAAAATCTGCATTGTTACCAGATCATTTGTTATGCTGATAACCACCATTGTGAATTACACATATATTTGCACAATGACAGCACGAGTGGACCCAGCCTTGCTAGCATTACACCAGCAGTTCCTCTAGTAAATTGACATGATACTGGTATGCAGTAAGATTCATTAGGTGGCTAAATTCGCTGTGGCTTTCCCACTCGGGGGTGCATGTGTGTGTGTTTGTGCACATGCACACTGCACACCTTTCTTTCTTTCTTTTTCTACACTGTTAAGCACTGTCTTTACTCAATGACCATTTGTTCTTCTGTCTCTTAATGCCTGTATACCACTAGGTGCCAATGTGCAGAAAGGAAAACATTTGGAGACTCCGCTACATGCTGCAGCCCAGCAATCTAGTACAGAGATCATAAACCTGCTCCTTGAATTTGGGGCAGACATAAATGCCAAAAATGCAGATTTTGAGCGACCTGTAGATTTAGCTGCCCCAAGCAGTTTGGTGGAGAGACAGTTGCTCCTCCATGAAGGTAAGCTTAAGAAGTATGTTTGCACAATTCTAAGTTGTATTATTGAAAAAACTACGGAAATGTTATAGAAGCTAATTCAATGCTGGATGAAATGAATGATAAATGCATTTCTAGCTATAAAAATACCCAGTAATATTTATAGTCACAGGCCGTGTTGGCCAAGCAGCATCAGCATATATACAACCTGAAACCATATCTTCTTATTTTTATTAGGTATTTCTAAAATTAGACATTGAAACTACAATTTTTATTGGCTATCTCAGAACTCGCTAAAAAGAAAAAATGCATTTTCATTTCAGAATATATATATTTAGTTTTGACCAGCTATGCCAACATATTTTTAAAATATATTTTAGAAGTACCTATAAAGCATTTGTAGATATCAAGCACGCAATTATTGAAAGTATGGGTTTCTTTTGCTTAAAATCTTTGTCAGTTTGTACAAGGTATAATATAAACTGTTTCAGTCTATTCCCAGTTACATATACCAATGCAAAGACAATTTTTTAAAAAACAGAATATGAATGAGTTGTCATATATAATTATAAAATATTTCATAGAGATAGAATCCACGGTAAGAAGTTTCTTTTTTGGATTAATTTTTTCTTTGTTGAATTGTAAGTATCTGAGAAATAAGAGTTGTCACCCAAGGCTTTCAAAGAGCACGAAATATGCTGGTAGCACAATTGACACAAATTACAAATTAAATATTACAGATAGATTAAAAAAAAAGCTCTTATTTGTGGCAGCAGTATAACACTGAATGCTGTTTGTGTGTATGTTATAATCCTGCTTTGCCTTTAGATATAGAGAACAAGAGAACAGACAGCCTAAGAATACTTTTTATTCTAACTTTAATTAGCCAGTGTGAAGCTGGCTGTATGTAAATTTACCTGTATGTAAAGCAGCAGAAATCCTGCTCTTGAAGTCTGTAGCTTAGAGATAATGTCCCAAAGGATATTATTAAAGGATTTTTTCAGACAAGTATAGACCCTGTGTAGGAAAATAAGCCACCCAAATGTGTGGGAAATAAGAAGAGGAGTTTTTGTCATAATCACAGGCATTCCTTTAGAGGCAAACTGATAGTGCCTGCCCCCAGATACGATGTGTGGACTGTGAGTGCTGTTAGCTGCGTGCTGGTTCAGCAGCCTCAAGCACTTGTTTCCATTCCTTGTCTCAGCTCAATGCTAGTGGCCCTTGCACGATGTTACCAAGGCCAGTGTGATTTTTAAAAACTAAAGATGTCAATAACTGAACAGGCAAAGAAGGTGCGTGGCTTTATTGTCCTTAGCAGTACAGCAGTGTGTGAATTTTGAGGGGGTGGAGGGGCCCGAGGGAACAGAGGAGTTACCAAAAGTTAGTTAGGACCATGAACTGTGGTCTGGAATCCTGGGCTATGGAGGTTTTGCTGCTTTCTGCTGGTTCAGTAACAGACAACTTGTATTTCGTGTATTTGATCCATTCTACAGGCCTAAAAAAACAACCAAACAAAAAAAGCAACTTCATCTTTAAAGTTGTCATAAGGTATTTTCTGAGTGCAGGTTTTTAAATTAAAGACATGAATTCTTTGCTGGATCTCACTGAGTTTGCTTTTTAGGTACCTGTCGGGTTTAAGCAGGTTTCAGCAGCCCCTTTCTATATATTTTAGAAAAAAAAAAAAGAGTATAAGAACAGGAAAAATAAAGAATTTACAAAACATAAACTTTTTAGAAATTGCATTATTGTATACAACTGTTGTAAAACAAAATATTGGCTTTCATAGGTCTATAATTAAATTCCTTTCTTTCTGCAGCTACCCCCTCTTCTCTGTGCCAGCTCTGCCGACTACGTATCCGAAATTATATAGGAAGAGCTAGACTGCATCTTGTCCCGCAACTCCAGCTGCCAACGATACTGAAGAATTTCTTACAGTACAGATAACACAGTAACTAACCTTTAGAAACTTGAATAACAAATACTGTTTTTTTTTTTCCTCTAAATTTTACATTTTACCTAAAAAACTGCTGGGCGGAAGAAAGCCTTTTGCATATTACTTTAAAAAGTCTTCGATGCAGTCTAGGGATGCAATAGTAATTGGGAGCCATTCAGCAACTGGTACCAAGGTGCTAATAAGGCTGAATTGAATGAAGTGTGCTAGTGCTCTGGGAAATGATTGTTTAGCTTTAGCTTAACACTTACTAATTAGCTTTAGTGCTGTTACTTGTATTTATACTTCATAATCTGTTTGACTCAATCGAATCACAAAGTTTCTTCATTATTATTTGTTAAGTTGTCCATTTAGAGTCATTATTTTATGTGTTTTTAAGTTTCTATTATTTGCGTACCTAAAAATCCTTGGTGAAAGGTGCATTATATACTTGATAAAATAAAATTAATAAATGTCCTTTTTTTTTCTTCTTTATTTCCTTTATTTAGGCAATTCATTAATGAGAGTGAGAAATTTCCTTTACCTTGCTCCTTGCCCATGCTGTGAATTGGAATTCTGCTGGAATGTGATCAGTGTTCTTTTTTTTTTTTTTTTCAACCATGCACAGTGTATAGATGGCAGGGGAGTATTTCTCAGACGCCTTACAGTAGAGAGACTTTATGACATCCTCTGGAAACACAGAATTCCAATGTTGTGTATATGTACATATATATAAATACAAAAAAAATAGATATATATGCACCAGCTTCAACTCAGAGTTCAGAAGATGGATGCAAGGCTTTGTCTGGAAAATATATCTCTTCCTTACAACAGGGCAGCTCTCACTCTCAGAAGGTATTATTTGCCTTAAGGTCTAGTTCACAGAGAGACTACAAAAGAGTCCAAAAATCTCTTTCAGACATCAAGAGTGCTGACACCTCCACAAGACATTAGAAGGCTCAGAAGGCTCCTGCCCCACTCCTGCCTTAGCACTGTGATGATTGACAGTTGTGTCAAAAAGGGCAATCTGTTTAGTTCATCAAAATATAACACTGCTCTCAGTTTTTGCATTCCATCTTCCATGAAGAACAGATTACCTTCCCAGGGACTAGTACTCAGTTCCTGCATAACAAAGCCAGAGAGATCTGAAGATTTACTGCTTGACGTTTGTGATTGACCTTCTTCCATCCCTTTTCAGTGACCACATTTGCAGTTATGTTACTACTGTAATTATGCTCAGTGAGGAAATGCAGAGGAAGTTTTCACTGAGAAGAATGCTTTTACTCAGTTGCTACTTTACACCCATCCAAGAAAACAGTTGTCTGAGACACAAACTCCAGTGGGGTCTCTCTGAAGTTCCTGTAAAGGAAGAACTAATACAAGTCCTAGGAACTGCTCAGCAGTCTGTGCTGTGCATACTTACTAGAAAGGAAAGAACATAGCGAGCAAGGTTCGTGTTGCTATGTTCCATCCAGACACAGCATTTCTATGTACAATACCTTTACTGTACATTACCTCTGTGTCTAGAGTAAGATCACCTGAAGCCTCTCGCCTTTGGGTATGCGCAGTGCTTTTTGAGTTCACTCAAGGAGACAGCCATGAAAAATCCAGAATGATCCTTCTTGACCCATGAAGATTAATTTTCATTCAAAATGGCTATTTTACAAATGACCTGTTTTGAAACTAAGCAAAGAAATGACATCAGGAGCTTTGTTTTTTTGAGAGTCCCTGTTTTTTTGAGAGTGCCCAACATGGGCACCTTCTTGCTCAGGTGGCTTTGGAAAGGTCTGTAAGTTCTCACCAATCCCTATGGACATGTAAAGAACAAACAAAATGACCTTTGGAGATTATACCTTTTTCAGTGCTACTTTTTATTTCAGTCAGTAGTATTCTTTTTCTACCAGAAGGCTGCCCTGCTGCTGGCTTCCAGTAGTATATTTATGAGTTGAATGTCAGGTAACATGCAGTTGTCAGGGTAAGCTTTTATTTTACGCTCCCAGATAATTCTATGAAAATAGATTCACTTTAGCAAACTGAGCCAAGTTGGATGGGCATCGGTCCTGTTACCATGTAACAGGAACAAACAAAATAGGGAATGTAGGTTGTTGGCCTGGTGGGGCTACACCATGTGCTGGAACTGGGCTTGGCAGATGGGTCCCCTCTAATGTCACATACCAAAAACAGGCTAATGCAGTGCTAAACAACACATGCTCATGCAGTCGCTGGCTCTGTGGCCTCTGCTTGGTTGAAGTCTTTTCAAGGAACGATTCCCATTTCGCCTGAAATGAAATGAGACCAGCCTTGTTACTGCTTTCATTACACGCTTAAACAGTGGGACTCTGATGGGTTCAAATGTTAAGTAATAAATGTTAAGCAAGGGATTAAAATAATATGAACTGTGATCTAAAAAAGGCAGTGCACTGTGTCTCAGCACAGTTAAGCAACATTGCAACACAACATTAGAGGAAACCACCTTTTCCGGCTGTAATATTTGTGTCATTAATATTAATTCATAGAGCAGCAGGGAAGGTTTTAGAGAACGCTTTCTGAAGAACCGCTAATGCAAAACCTCTGTTCTGCTGTAAAACTGCACCCTGCAGTCATGCAGGTTGCACCCCGAGGGCCCGCGACACATCACGCAGACACCATGAGCAGACACCCGGTTTGTCCCGGCTTCACCCCTGCGCGCCCGTGCCGCCTGGCCCACCCCGCCACCCCCATCATGGGGCTGCTCTCTGCCGGGTGGGGAGCAGGCAGCACCACCGCCATCATCACGGCTTCGTCTTGCCTGGCAGGGACTTCTCCAGAGGCTCCTGCACCGGAGCCAGGACCCTGGGCTCCTCCGGCACCCTGCCGCTTCGGGAGCGCGTCTCGCTGGGGCCAGGCTCGGGCCCCAGGTTCTCGTGTTACTACCAATCATTGTGGTTTCCCACTCAGGTATGAAAGGTGGGAGATGGGTATGGCCATGCCAACCGGTTCCTTGGGGGCACACCAGGCTTATCTCTGTGTTTGTACAAAGGAGACGTTAGCACCAAAAGGCTACTCCTTTCTTATCAAGTAAAGCTACTGAGTTCCCGAGACAAGTCCTGGCTGAAGTATCCTTGCTGTAGCAGAGGTATTAAAGCATGCCATGGATTTTCCTTGAAGCAAGAAAGGGTTTGGATACACAGGGAGAGCTGTGGGAGAAGGTACAGCTTGCCTTTAGCAAAGACCAGCAGCATCCTTGCTGTCAAAGAGTTGGGCAGGAGCATGGATATCTTTTTCTGGATGAGCAGAACCATGAAAATAGATTTGAATGTTAGAATTTAGATTTCTTTTCAGTATGCTATCTATCTACTTTGTTAGGTAGGTTAAACATAAATGACAAACACATAATGATTTTAGTTTACAAATACTTTTATGTTGTTCAAACTTGTGTAGTCTCAAGATACACTGTGCAATTTCTCCCAGCATTTTATTTATGATTTCATGGGTTATGTTCTCCAAAATCCTGATGGTGCTTAAGTAGAGGGGGGCCCCATGCACATAAATGCCACCCATTTTGGGGCATAGATATTAACAGCCCCAACAATCTGCCTAAAGAGTTTTAAGGTTGCTTCTATGCATTTTTCCCTAAAGATGACACTGGTTTAAATAATCATACCCTGCTTCATGTATAAGTCTAAACGGTGCCCTTCATATGGCAAATCGAGGCTTTCCTTCAATGTCTAGCTTCAAAAAAAAAAAAGTTGTCATGATGCATCTTAAAACCATACTGCCCCTTGAAAACTACAGCGTTTCAATGCTTTTAAAAGACACATATCTTTTTTCCTCACCTTTCCCCTATTTCTGATTTTATTCCTCTTGCACTGAGACTCCTCAGAAAGAGGTTCCTTTTAAAGAAATGCTGGTTAGAAAGGCTGACAGATCCACTGTTGAGATGTTTGACACCTCCAACAGATTACTGAAAGAGGAAGCTGAATCTCCTAAAGAGATCGAAGAGGAACCTTTCAAACAGAAACCCTGTTCTGATGAGGGTGACATTGACTGCTTAGTCAACAAAAACAAAGCTAAGTTCACTGTCTGACAGTAGTCCCACTCTGAGTGAGATAAATTGAAAACATGATATTGTCACACTTAATAAGACTTTTGTTTAGTATTTGTAAAATTTGCAGCACTGCAATTTGTTTTTGTATAACAATGCTAGCTTCCTCTTCAGCAAAACAACACTCCTAAGAAATTAAGCATCTTAATTAGTACCTTCTTCTAATACAGAGTTTCTGATAAAAGAGCAGAAGCTGTGAGCTACACAAGCACTGCATGTGAAATTTTTTATTGACATGACAAGTTAAGATATGAGGACACAAAGTACATGACTGACAGCAGGTTGTATGCCCAGTCTTCACAGCTGGTTTATTTTTCTTTTCCTCTCTTTTCTTCTTCATATAGCAAAGGTGATCCTCAACATTATTTTCCATTCCTGCATAAATGTCTAACCTTCAAGTTTTAGGAATAACTCATGCTTATCCTAAAAAAAGTATATTTAGGATGGTTTTGTTTTCAATACAAAGAATGAGAGCACTTTCTTAGATTACTGTCACCTTAAATTGGTAATTCTGTAGTTACTAATTTAAACTAGCATTTCTGAAAAACATTGTTGGATAGAAGTGCCTTCTAAAATTCCCAGCATGCCAAGAAGCGAGATTTCCTATCACGATGTATTTTTTTTGTATTCTTAGAATCTGCTAGGAAAGCGTTCTGCTCTGAGGACGGCACATTTGATACAACCTATGAAGCTTAACAACGTGGCATTAAGGGTGATCAGATTCTTTCAATCAAATCATGAATTTGATTGTTAGAGGGCTAACAATGTTAAACTTTTCTCTCAGGTATACTAAGATTTATAGTAACTTGAAAGCATGTGCTGTTTGCTAGATAACTTCATTAAAACAGAAATAATGACTTTCACAGAAAAGTCAAACAATCATTTGAAGACAAAGGATACTTTAATGGTAAAGGGGAAAAAACAAATCTATAGTTGCCCAGCTGTGCCAGAGACTGAAAACAAATGTTAGCACGCAATCTGAGATTGGATCTGAAAATGATGCATCTAGGTTTTGACACTTGCAACCACAATTTTAAACAGCAGACACATTTGTGTGTTCTCACCAACATAAGGTAAATCTATTTTAAAGAAAATGCAACCTTTTTGTTCAGAATAACTGTTACCCGATTGATTTATAATATTTAAAAAGTGCCCCTTGACTTTCTGTCAACCATAAAAAAAATCCTCACTCTAAAGATGTAGTGGGTTTATTTGTCTCAGATATGATATTAAGGCACAGCTCCACAAACTAATGTAGTTATACTACATATTTTAAGATGGTCGGACTAAAATAACAGTAAAAATCCTTAGTATGTAAACAGGAAAAGATGTGAAGTACAGCAGGGACAGTTGCATCATTTTGGGCCTAATAATCAAAAATAGGGCCACATGTTCAGTTCTGGCATGCTCTCCAATTTTGTGTTTACAACTCACATACAAAAATGTTTATGTGCTAAAGGATAAATGATCTTTCATTTGATTAAAACAACCCATCAGATACCGACTACTGAAAAACTCTTTTGCAAACTGTATTTTTATTTCAGAAATGCATCTCTTATTCCCTAGGTTTCACATGATTAAACACAGGAAAACACTTCGCAAACAAAACCTGTAAAAAAAGTTTCTGTATAGACGACAAAACAGCTAAGTTGTCTTTCTGTTTGTTTTCCCTCCCACCTCCACCTCTTCTTATAACCCTACTCGAACCCTGGCAAAAATGAAATTTTAATTTTCGAAGGTAAACGGAGAAGAGCAGAATTTGAGTTCCAATTCCTTTCAAGCTTTCTGGCTTGGCAAAATATTTGTTTCTTTCTGTACTACTGTTGGTTAGATGAGGACATCGCTTACCCAGCTCCTGACAGTTGTGTTACATCCACCAAAAGAGGATTTATTATTTTCACTTTCATAAGAGTTTCTTTAGAAATAGTTTTCTGTCACTTTTGTCACTTTTAATTGTTCCAGCAAAGACTATAGCTGAGGGATGTTTGGATAGATAAATAATTCTGATCGTAAGATTTATCTTACAATTAAGTGCCATGTTATGCACAGATTAATTTAAATATTCTTATAGCCTGTTGCTATAATTTTATTCCCATTTTAGCACAGCATCAGTAAATAAAAATATATGCCCAAATATTTGTATCTGATCCTTCATATTATATGCGTATTTATAACTAATACAAAATATAAAAAGGAAACATATTTTAAATGTACATCATGTATTTAAATCATTTCAATACATTGTTTGTTCTTTACAAACCATATGTTTAAAAAAAATATAAACACATTTTAGCTTCCATTGAAACTATAGGGGAAGAATTGCCAAAAAAGAACTTATCAGAAAATAGAATATTATAATCTATGTATTCAAATATATCTAAACAAGCAATTAGTAAACATCTTCATACTGCTATGAAAGCATAATATTTAATGGATAAAAAAATCATCTAGATACTACTTAAGCTTTACTTTCAGTATAGATCCCTGTCTAATAATTCATTAAAAACAAAAAGTGGAAATGATGTATGAAACTCACCTGCAGGATTCCAGTCATTCTAAAAAGAGGTTACAGTGGACACCCCTAAGCCGTCCTATTCCTATGTATTTTAAAATGTAGTTATGAATTTCACAGTTTCAGTTATACTCGTATTCTAATAATGTGCAGATATTTGCCTACCTGCTTTACAAGGCATTTGTTTACAGAGAATTAACCGAAATGCCTGAACTGGCTAACAACAGTATTTGCATTAAAAAAAGACATGGCTCTCAATTAAGTTAGGACTTCTTTTCCTTTGGATTCTCAAATAGATTTTTCTTTGGATTATCAACAAATATATATATATATATATATATAAATATTTTTCTTGTTCTCTTTTTACAATTTGCAAAGTCCAAGTAACTCTTCTTTAGGAGGAATAAACTGACATCTTTGTCCTTTGACAATCAAGATGAAAGCAGTATGAGTACCCACAGAACATCCCTTTCAGCACTACAAAGTAGGTGGGAAAACATCTCATCAGAACGGGTTCAGCCGTATTCCCGTTCCTAATGGAGAAAAGGGATTCACTTTGGCCCACATCAAAGCGTCGTTCAGTGAAACAGCAGATTTTCCATCTTCAAGGAAGAACACTGGACCCTATGCAGGGAAGATGTTTAGGAGGTAAGGAAAAGTACATACATATAAAGGTTACTACACAGTTTATGATATCCACTGATGCAAAAGTACTACCCAGTCAAATTAAAGCTCTGATGCTTAATTTAGAAAGGCAATTAGGCAAACTGTTTCTGCTCTAAAATGTGTAGGCCGCAAACTTCATAATTCTTGATTTCCTAGATTGTTTTTTTATATATATGTTTGTCAACTATTCTGTAGTTACATCTAGCCTGCGTCTGAGGTAACATGTTTTATACTTCAGAATATTGTGCTTATATCGCTGTGCCTGTCATTACCTGCAGATAGCTCCCTGTTGTTTGAGAGCGTGGAGTCCACAGGCATTTTACATAATATCACTATAAGAAGCATAAAAGACAGTACTAAATCCATCTGATAGCAGAAGAGCTGTTTATGAGTTCCTAGATCTGACAAAATCCTAGCTCAAAGCTGCATTTCAGTTCTCAGGTTCATACTCTCTGAATTGGCCACTGAATGCTTGTAAAAATCAAATAATTTGCATGTTACATCTTTTAAATATATGTATATATATAAAATATCATATTAAGTATTTTGTGAGCTGACTTCCAGGTCTAAAGCAATGACCTCGAACATTCTCTCAAACCAGACAGAAGAATTTTGTAGATAAGCTGGTGACTCCCTACTTGTGGTTCTTGTCCAAGGGATTCTAAGTGACAACTTCCATAGTCTTTTGGCAATGTTGGAATACTTTCTTTCAAGCCACAGGAGAGACCACTGGTTTAATGTGGCAATGTTGGCACCAAGCTTTTTGGACATTAGCTGTGAATCTTGTTTTCCTCAGGGATCTTGCTAGCGTTTTGCTCTCCAGATTCTGATGCAAAACTATCCTATTTCATGCCGCAAGCACCTTGTTATTTACTCTTTGGACTGACATGTTGCTTTGGATAGAGGAAACACTCAACTACATAAAAAACAGTGCCACAGGGAGGAACTAGCAGGAGAAAGGAGCCCTAGAGCAGTGTTTTCAGATCTGGCTAATTCTCTCTTTATGAAAATAACAACAGACAACAAAGATGCGTTAAAAGAATTAGCTCACATTCAACATATTCCAGTGAAGCACTTCTGAATGTACCTGAACATTTAGGCTTCTAACACTGGACAACTTGACAATTACTTGATTGGACAATTCTTTACACAGCCCTTCTTAACTAGCAGATCTCTGCACTTGTCTTCACTGACTGTGACAACAGGGAAGTCATTTCCTTGCAAACCTCAGATATGGACGACAAAATTTAGATGCAAGGCAACCTTAGATCAGGCCATACCTGTATCCTTAGTCCTGTCAAACAAGAGATGTGAACATCTGAATGACTGGGAAGATTTGATCCGGTGACATAGTCTGGCCCAACCATTCCTTTCAGAGGCTCTTCTTGTATTCGGGAGGTCAGCACCGAATACACTGCTCTCTGGGATTCAGATGGCGGTGTGGCTGGCGATTCATCAGCAGGCCTGGGAACAAGGGAAACTTCATTTTGAACCATTTTAATTTGTCTTTAGCTTTGACTTGCATTAGAAATGAAACCCAGAGAGACCTCACATTACATTCATATTCAGAATTTACAAGAAAATAGCTATTGTACTGACAACCAGAACATTGAAATGCTAGTGAGCGCACCAGTAATTTTTTATTTTGCACTTACTTGGCTAATTGAGTACAAGCTCTCCACGCATCTAACTCCTCAGAGAGCTGTTCAATTTTCAAAGGTACGGATACTTCCCGTCTTTTTAAAAGCTGGCTGAAAAGGAGTAAAAATAATTTAAGTCCAAAATAATTCTAACAGTACATTCCTGAGAGAAAAAACAGACAATAGTAATATATTCATAATCAAAAGTAATTTTGTAAGTTTAACATCTAATCTTTCTAGGTAAATATTAATAATAATCTGTGGAAATATTAAATTTCAAGATATAAAAGGCACACCTTTTAATTAAGCTTATTTTTATCTCTATTTTTTCTTTGATGTTTATCTATATTATAATGCTATGTTTTTATTTCTTAATAATGACAGTTTTAGTAAGTTAAGAAACCAACCTTTTTATAAGTGCATTTCTTTCCACCTTAGAGTGACATAGTTCAGTATGTGCTCTGGAACAGTCCTGTTTAATTGAACTGAATACTCATCTACTTGAAAAATTTTGCCTTTTCTACAACACTACAAGTTTGACTGAAATGGTGGTTTGGGGGCTTGCTGCCCTACACCACAATCTTCAAATTTTATGACACAGAAAGTAAAGAAAGTTGCACATAGAGGCATGGCTACACCCTTGTACACCCTCACAACTTTGCAGTAGAACTGGAATTTCAAATTTACAGAGTTTGGGAGTGGGATTATGTATGGCATACACCATAACAGGGACTGAGCTTTCTAGGAGTTACTGAAAGCAGAGCAATTTCATTACCTTGTGTACTCATAAAGTGCAGGCACAATGCTGTTGTACTGTCTTCTAATGGCAAGCAAAGCACCAGTGTAACCACATAAAATCAGCAATTCATTCCGAAGCCTATAAATGGGGAAACATTAAATCATGAACAATAAGGATATCAAACATTTACAACAACCTTAAACAAACTACTATTTAAAATCAGTTTGACTGCTGTGAGGAATATGCACTGAATGATAACTGTTATATCACACAGGCAGTAAGTGTAAAGAAACTTCACCTGCTTTATGTTGACCTCAATTATATTTAATGTTAAATAGCACACAAAAAGCATTATTTTTTTAAGCACAAAAAAGGGCACTTAGACCTTCTAATGCGATAAAAATTTCAGTGTAAATGTAATTGTCCTACACATTAGTGTGGTCTTCATTTTTTTCTATTTCACCCCAAAGGCCCATATGAACCAAATTTTTCACTCTTAAATTCTTTACACACCCACCTGTACAGCCAGAAATACAGGCTGTCTATTCTACAGGTAAGGCAGAGCAATCCAACTATTTTAGAGTTAATTCTGAGATCAATAGCTTTAACTTCCTTAACATTTTGACATAAAAAGATGTGACATGTACAGCACCCTTGCTCTTTTTTCTTCAGGTAACTGAAATTAGAGCTGATCAAAGATTCTTCGAACAAGCACAAATCTCTTCACCCACTTTAAATATCACATAGGAAAAAAGAAACTATATATATATATATATATATTTTTTTAAATTATTATTATACTAAACTTCAAACATGTAGGAAAATTCCACACTCTGCTCCAGACAGTTAGCCTGCTTGCTGCATTTGTATACCTCTTTTGGTCAACAAATACTATTAACAATAAGCACACTTTTTTTTTAAGCCTTTTTTTTTTGTTGTTGCTGAAACTCCCACTTTCATAAGAATGGAAAAGACACTCACTCGCTATATTTATGCAACACTAATCGTTCAGTACGTATGTAACTCAGAAGATCAAGATATGGACAGACTGAATCCACAGTCCAATCTGAGCCACGAAGTTGTTCTGTTGAAAAATATAAAGAAAAAAATACCTGAACAGGCAAGCTATACAAGTGCCTGATGCTTAGGTAAGTTCTTTCTTGCAGGTACCTACCTTTAACATACTGTATGCCAATAGGGAGAGCCTTTTCTGGTTCTGTGCTTAGCAGGTAGTATTTTATAGTTTCAAATACATCTCCATCTGCTTCAATTGTCTCTGCCAGCTGCATACATTTTTCTACATCAGGAAGGTTACACTAGGAAAAAAGAAAAAAGATTTTGCTAAAGAAATACATAGTTGTTCAAGCAACAAGATGTTCAAATATTTAAGAACATAAATAAAAATTTTTGCACATAGTTAATAAGACCCAACTTTCTCTGAAAAACTCATTATTTGAAGGAAATATGCACACATAATTTTCATTAACAGTCATCTGAAGAACAACACTGGAGAAGGAGTTTAAACAACTAAAGTAAGAGTAATGTCCATTTCCATTGCTAATGCTGTTGTGAACTTGTCACTCTGCTTAACAGATGTGCAGCCAGGGTCAAACACTAAGAACATTAGTAGGTCAGACTCTTCCACTGCTGAAGAGGGGATCTAAGCAGATCATAGACCCAGGATGTACAATAACCATATGGTACAGAAAGCTGACCACTGCTAGGCTGCACTTGGTGACACAATCCCACTGACAGGGAGTTCTGAAGATTAGAAGCTACTTCTGGGAATAGCCCGTGCCAGGGAAATACTATGCACACAGTAGAATTAAACGATGTTCTTATGAACATTTGTTCTATTAACAAAAAGGGGCAGAAAAGGATATTAAATGTTAATGTGTAAGAGGATTAGCAACAAATTCATCCTATAATATGTTTGTCCTTAAGTACTCCAAAATTAAGAAGGAAATCAATACATGACCTCTTGCTAGCACTGAGGTAAATTCTTTTTCATTGTACCTTTTCATGTAGGTCATTTATTTCTGCTGTGCATCCAGGATAAAAAGCACATAGTTTTATTAACTGCAGTTTATTATCAGGAATCATCATAAGAAGATCAGCTGCTAAATCCCTGTGCAAACAAAAGAATAGTTACTCTTGATAGTTTATATTAGGAGGACACTTCTTTACACTTCTTCTCCAAAAGGGAATTTACTGAACAAACACTATTTTCAGGAAAGACAGCAAGCAGAGATTCAGACTGTATTTTTGGTGGGAAAAAAAATAACGAGGCTGAAGATTTTGATTAAAAGCTTGATGAGACCTAATCAGGGATGTTTGAATTCTCCCTTATTTCCAGTTTCTTTTCTACATCTCTTTTCCTGCTTTCAAAGGCACAATGCTCTCTCTCAAGCCATAAACTCTGAAGTTCATATGAACACAAGGTGAGAAGATTCAGCTGCAAATAAATTTGCAAAAAAAAAAAAAAAAAATGTTTTGGGGGACTGCAGGTGTTCAGTTTTCTGTTGCTCTAGTGAGTTGAATTAAACAACTGAATACCTCAAGTTTCCAAATCACCACAAAGTAAGTTGCGAACAGGAAGGGGAAGGAACAGTAGGATTTCTCCAATTTGCAAACCTTGTCATGAACCCAGCAGCTAGGAAGGTAAGAGGCTTCTATGCAGAGCACAATTTTATAATTCAGAACGAGTACTGCTTTAGTGACACTACAAAACAGACTATAAAAGGAAATGAAATCCCTCTTTACCTCCTGAAAGGAGGTTTGTGTTTAGCAAAACTGCCATTTCAGAAAAAACTCTCTACCTTCCACTATTCTATGACTTGCCTCTGTGTAAAACAAAAAGCCTAAGGGCCCTAAGGGCCCTTAGATTTTCAGAACACAGGTCTTGGCTAAAAGAATTTGAAATCACTGTCCAATATTTGCAACTTTTGCTATCCCACTGCCACACACCGAACAATATTTAAAAGTAAAGACAGTTTAATTTTTATTAGCAAAATCATATGCTTTTCAAACCTCTACCTCTAGAAATAAGCAAAATACCTGTATCCAACTGATGGAAAGCTAAAAGGAAGACATTGAAATAGTAATAAATAAAATGTGTTCTGTACTTTTAATTTAAAAAGAAATCTAATAGACTTAAACGACAATAGCAAACTTATCAGGAAGGTTGGTTGTCTTGATACAACAATAAAAATACTCCACTGCCATTTCTAAGCCTACACAAACAAATGCCAAAAGGTCTTCAGCAAGTCTGTTATGTCATTGATACTCAATATGCACTTTTCCAAGGCAGTAAAAGGCCCTTTATACTGTATTTCACAAGATCTTAAGCTATCTTCAAAATGATACATGCTCTGACCTACAAAAGTGATTAAAAATGGTTTTAACGATTAAAAATTGTTTAGCCAGAAAATGAAATCAGATATAATTTAAAAAAAAAATCAAGTAAGATTAGAGTTACCACTGGTCTTGTGAGTGGCAGAAAGTAGTTCCTTTTAGCAGGACTTAGAGGCTAAGTACAATTAAAATGAGAACTGTGTTCTTAAAGACTCAGAAGTTTTCCTATAGTGATAGATTTGAGAGGCTGGCGAAGGGCACATATATTTGGTTGTTTGTATTTCATAACTGATTTTCATCAATAATCAAAGATATTTCACTGTTCTGTGAGATCTCTAAAACAAAACATTCCCAGTTGGTGGGTATTGCTAAGCATAAAAATCACATAAAAAGCAGCCCTTCAAATATTAGGGGCGACTTGCCCATATATAATCTATCCACGTTGAAGACCAAATCAGACTATACTATGCTCTCAGTATCTCTTTATTGAAAGAGATGAAGACATTCAGGGATCTCAGATTCTCCCATTCAGTTATATGCTGCGGTAACTGCAAATCAGAATTCAGTGCTGCCAGATGTAGCGTTTTGCATAGATTATGAAACCTGATGACAATGCCAGATATGTACCTGGGCAATACACAGCACGTGAGCTTAAAACTATAATGCACATGGAGGTTCACGCTAAAGTCTGAGTTTGTGTAAGTTTTATGTACATATGAATATGTAAATGCTGTACTATTAATAAACATTTTGTTACAGGGTCGCTATCAGAAGTTCTCCTTACAGAAATGGGGAAAAAATACCCAAATATCCATTCCATCTCTTAACTCTACCTCCAGTGCTTACAGAACAGCAGTTCTACTACGTTTCTCTCAGGCTGCTTCTAGTAAATACCAGCTTCAGTGGGAAAGCTGAGACTTGACTGCGGTATCCGCTTAAACACTGCTGTCTAATGATTGCTAATTCTGAAAGCATCTGAAAAACTGACAAATATATCTTAATAAAATTGCCTGCTTTTCACTGCTATACAAGAATAGACCATAATTTTATCCTACAAAATAAAACCATAAGAAAGAAAAGAAAAATTAGCAGAAATGTGGTTCCCATGTGTAAAACAGAGAAATGGTTTACTCCTGCAAAGTTAAGCAGTAAACCTGGGCTATCCTTAAATTCTGCTCTATTCCTAGTAAATTCTTTGGCTTCCAGTGTGGTGACATTTTTTCAAGTAATAAAATAGATAGATAGATAGATAGATAGATAGATAGATAGAAAGAAAGAAAGAAAGAAAGAAAGAAAGAAAGAAAGAAAGAAAGAAAGAAAGAAACCCATCACTCCATATGCCCTAATTAAGCTTCTGTTCCTTCTAACTTTGTAAGTCAATTCCATTCTTGTTTTCCCTGAAAACATCTGTCTGCCTCTGAAAACATCTGTCCAGTAACATCTGCCCAGCTCTCCAATCTGTCTAGGTCCCTGTGAATGGCAGCACAGCCCTCTGGATTGTTGGTCAAACCACCCAGTTTTCTATCAGTTTTGCCCAGTATAGACTAGTAGCTACTACGTTTGTCATTGCCCAAGCACACTATCATCTGGGGTTGCTTCAGCAGGCTTCACGTGACAGGTCTCTAAGACAATGAGTATTTACACTACATATGCCAAGCATTTTGAGATAAAAATTATAATATTTGTGTTCTCTGTGCATCATTGGTCTAATTACACAAGACTTATTCCAGCACAAATCAAATCTACCTAAACATAGTGATTTGGCCAAGATAAAGAGCTTTCAAAATGAGGAACAATTTGTTTTGCCATGAAATAAAAAAATAAAAAAAAATAAAAAATAAATAACAAGAGAGTTATCTTTGCAGTATGAAATTCTTACCATGCGGTTACTGTCATACATTTTCTTGCTAGCAACTCTAGGGCATAATGTGTTGCTTGCGCCGCACTTTCTCCCAAGACAGTACCCACACTGACTGCCAACTCCAGTTCATTTCCACGAATCAGGTTTGCCATGGCAAGCTTGCTCAAATAAAAAAAATATATCATTAAGTGACACAATCATTCCAGATATTTACTGCGTTGACAATATTATATTCATATATGAGATTGCTTTTTACAGAGGGACAAAATACGGATTAGAGAAATGCCTACATTAAATTAGAGCCTCTTGAAAGAGTCAATAGTTGTGTACCAACAGTGAACCAGTTTTTAAATAACTGAATGGATTTCCCTTAACTTTTCATTATTCAACCAACAAGATGAAACATCATATATAACAAGCATGATGCCAGGCCCTTTTAGCCACAAGTGAAAACACTAGCATTCAGAGTACATTTCTCATTTCTTCTGATAAAATGAAACTCATAAAACAGGGATGAACCTCCTCATCCTCTCTGGGAAACTCTAATTGTTGGTTGAATTGCAGAGTATTAAATGACAGCAACACTACAATACCTTGAAGCTTCCCTGTTTTGAAGTAGAAGCTTTTTTTCTGTAAATAGCCAAGTAAAATGGAATCCTATTCACTTTGAGGGGGCAAGGAATAGAAGAACATGTTGGGTTAGCAACAACAAAAGACAGAGAGAATGAGGGAGGGAAAAAAGATAATAAACCAAAGAAAAATTAACAAAGTATGTTTCTATATTGTCAGCTGTATTTTTGGTGGTGACGTTTCCCCTGCTTGCTTAAATATTTAGACAACCAATTCCTCAATGTGGAGATTGCATATGCATATTTTTATCACGTAACAGTACAATGAAGATTCAGTTCTGAATGGATCTGCTGAACTACTATAATAGTAGAAAAAAAAATCTTTATATATGTAGGTATTTTTTGGTATAACAAGATTGTGTATTTATTAAATCCAATAAAATAAAAATTATTTCTTTCTGTGCATTTAGTGAAACTATGAGTTTTGCCACTGATTAAGTGCCAAATTCTACGTAAATAAATAAAAATTGCATATCAATGAGAAAGTAATAAATTTTAGAATGAAGTAGTTATATTTCCAAAATCAGTTAGCAATGTGGTATATAAAAAGCAAGTCAAAATTGGTGTTTCCACATATACACAAAGTAGAAAAAAAAAAAAAAAAAAAAAAAAAAAAAAAAAAAAAAAAAAAAAAAAAAAAAAAACAAAAAAAAAAAGAAAAAGAGAGAGATTACCTCTATATTTTCAACAGCCAAATGGCAACATGCTGCAAGCACTGCATGGCCATCCTGGAAATACCACTCTGCTAGTTCTTTACTAACCTTATGCAGGAGTCTGTAAGGAAATAGGAATTTTAGAAATTGAACTTGTTTGATTTATATGCAAGTCACCCCAAGCCCTTCTGTATTCTAATACTTCTCTAAGCTAACTTGTAGATAACATCATTGACAACATTAATGCAATCATTTTGAACTGTATCTACCACTTATATGTCCAGTCGTTTTTCACAATTCAGGTCTCTTCAGATTGCCAAAAAATTAAATGTTTGAATATATACTCTGTACCTGAGAATTCTGCATGAATATTCCTCTGCTTACTCAAAAACTGCATATATAAATGCAGTATCAATGCACACTCCAAGTGATTTTGTTACTCAACATCCTGTTTGATAATATGCTTCAGGGTTTTGAGTTCTGTTTCAACAGGCAGAAAGGCACAGCTTCTTTGCTTAGGAACATACAGTGAAAAGTTGACTATTATTGTATATTCCAAAAATCTTTACTGACATATATATATATATATAAAGTGAAGCTTTCCATAAGAGAAAATGCATAACTCAGAGATACCTGCTGCTAAATCTACATCTTACTCTATTCAGAAAAAAAAACCAAAAACCCGACACTACTTTTTAAAAAAAACTATATATTTAAACATTTTTAAGTGGACAAAAGTGCACCTTAAAGACTAAGTATATCAAAAAAGCTATCAAACAAGTAAAAAATGCATATATAAAAAGAATTCATAGAAGGATGTTATACGCAGGGACTGGTTTAATGTAGTACTAGTTAGTTAGTTACTGGCTCTCTATCAACAGTGTAGGAGAAAAAGCAAAAAATCCTTTTCAAATTTTACACTTGCCAAATTAAACCCATAAGGTTTGCTTCCCTCGATGACTTTATATACTGCACTGAAAGGAGAGTCTTTAAAAATAATGAAAAAGAACTTACTCATTATAATCATGGATATTGTTTCCATCAGAATTTGAAGGCCCAGGTGTTACGGAGAATGATGTTTGTATATTGCCTTCACAAGCTGCCTAGAAGTGAAAGGATGGATTAACTACATGCTGATCAAAATAAATACGAAATATGATTTTCAATTAAAAAAGTAAGCTCTGGAAAACAATCATTCTTAAGTATGAATATAATAAAGGAAATGTTTAAACAAGACCTTATTCATAACAAAATTCATAACCTTCTGAATAAGCTTAAAACAAACAAACAATGAAGACTAAAACCTTTTTCCTCCACTCCCCGCCCCACTTCCTCTAGAAAAAAGTATCTGTGACTGAAAGGGGACTTCAATACCACTCTTTAGGAAGCATATCAGATCTGAAAAGGTTTATAGAATAATATAAGCTGAACCTATTTCATGCTTGCCAAGAAATTTCTGATATTAAAACAGAAAAAAGTTAAACTGAAAGTCTTATGCATGCTTTCATTTGGTTTGTGGGCTCAGGTACAGCTTGGATAACAACATTAGAACTCATGGCTCAGTTAAAAGAAACAAAGTTCTTGTGTTTTATTGCTCAGTAGCATCTGATTAAATTTTTGTCTCAAAGATTAGCCTTTGAGATACTGTAACAAAAGCAAACAGAGCAATTCCTCTCTAGATTTGTTGCAAGAGATCTTTCTAAAGATCTTCTAAACATCTTTCTTGTTTCTCCCTCTGAGGCAACTGAACTTTCTTGGATAGGAAAGCATTAGAAAAATTGCATCAGTGATACAATCACTCACAAAGAATAAAGAAAGAGTGAGATAAGTTATTAATCTTGGATGTTTTATGCACTCTTCAGCTTGTGCTTACATTTAGGAAGCAGCACTGACCTACAAGGATGCCAAAATATACTTAAATACCATGTATTTTCAGAATGTATCTAGTATTTGCAGTGAACTCACTACCAGAATGTGCTTATTAAGACCAGTGTATTTTAAAAACAAGAAGCAATTTAAAATAAGATTTTCCCAAATTGTGGAGTTCCTATATTGACTATAATTGCAACAGAATAGAAGGCAGAATAAACAAGAGCTTGGTAGAAATATAAGAGGAATCCTACATGTCTCTGATGTTAAGGGCTAATAAAATCAATAATAATAATAATAATAATAATGAAAAAGTGTCAACTAGACAATTTTGTATCAGTTTTCATTACAGGTATTTGATTCCAGTTCAGAACAATCAGGCTTAAAATAATCTGAGTACGAGATATCCTTTCCTGTTTTTGAAACACAAACTTGCTACCAAAACTTGAGAAACAAGCTTAATTACTCAGCCATTTTAAAAAGATGAACCCAACTAGCTTTTTATATATGCTTCTTTTCTTTAGACTTAGAAATAAACTAAACACATTTCCCACACTTATTTATGCAATACCTGTGCAACAAGCAGAGCATCTTTAAGCTGACCTCTTGAAGTAAAGAAAGAAACCAGCTTCTTCACGTCTCCAACAGCGATACAGTATGGAATAACATCATCATTTTCTTCCTGAATTAATTGGTCAGCTCTCCTAATTAAACAAAAAAGTAAACAAGACTTACACACGTGATTTATCACAGAGCTTACCTCTGATATAGAGGTTAGATTAGGACAAGATATATGATTTTTATTAACTTACCTTTGCATTAACTTCTTCCAGTATTTCATTGATACACCAGGTGCAACTGAGAGTGCTTTGTCCCACTAGAAAAAAAAAGGGACAATATATTTTGATAGATTTTGAACAACAGTTCCATCTTCCATATTTTCATGTTTTTCCCATTACAGATATATTTGCCATGAGAATAAATGAGTGATGAAACATGCAAACTGCATATGTCAAAAATAATATGATTGGAAAAAGCTCACTCTTGATTTACAATCATTTTTGTTGCTATCCAGACAAAGCCATCTTAATAAACTTAAATATTTTTATTATTTTTCAATGACGGTCTGATATTTTACCTCTCCAAGCTCTACCATCAGTTCACAATATCTCTGAATTTGTCCTAATCTTAAATGTATTTCTGCAGCTTCTTTAAGCCTCTCCTCTTTACTTGGTGCACCAATACCACCTCCAAACTTGGACATTTTTACTGTTGTCAGTTCTTGTGCTTTGGACTGAGAAAGAAAAAAAAATACTGCCATTAGTTTTCTGTGCTGAAAATAGATTATTTCTATAGCAAAAAACATTGTTAAGACAAAGACTAAATATAACATTAATTATTAACCATTCTCAAATAATCTGCATCCTTTACTTACCATTCTAAATCTAAGGAGATGTTTCATATGCATAATTCCTTTGCAGTAGTTTTGTGGAAGCAAACTATCATCCTGTCCTTTTATTACAGCAACTAAATCCCATAAGTTTTTGCTGCCTCCTGGAGGCTGTAATTGTTACGAGAGGGGGAAAAAAAAAGTTGTATTACAATAATGTTCAAGAGAAATGAAACCCATGAAAACCTAGAAAAGTATTTATCAAATTCAATAAATACAGTTTCAGAAAAAAGACTAAGAATACTTACTGAAAAACATTCTGAAAACCACTTCAGTTTTTTTCCTCGAGGATTTCCTGACAGTTTTTCCACTTCTTGTTTAATATCCCTAGAAACTTTACCACATAGCAAAGGAGGAGCACCACATTCCACAGCACGATCTAATAAACAGAAAGTTTTATACATAAAAATAATTATAAAGTTGTACAGCAGTAAAAAATATGTATGTACAAATTAACTTACCTGTATTACCAATAATCTCATCCCAACATTTATCTGCTAAAATATTTATTTGTAGAGGGTCTATAAGAGGCGCCAATGACCAGAGTCTCACAGTAGAGTCACGAGAACAAGATGCCATAGTAAATGGACGGCTAGGATGACATGTTAATCCTGGTAGAGAGAGCATTTGAAAGTTTACTCAAGTTTAGCTAATCAGTTAATCTACAAATATTTAAAAATTTTTAAAAAGCTTAAAAATCAATTTAATAACACAGAAATATAAAGTATTAATGTTTAAAATACTATTACCATATACATCTGCACCATGATCATAAACTGTGTCCAAACACGTTCCATCTCTTGTGTCCCAGACTCGGATAGTATAGTCCCAACTGCCTGATATTAGTAGGTATGGAATTTCAGGATTCCACATCAATCCCCGCACTGGAGCTGTGTGTCCACTAAGAACATTTATACAGGCATCCTGCGTATAATCCCATATCCGAACAGTACTGAAATAGGACACAAAAGACCTTTGGATGTTTTCTCATCAATGATCTAAATTTACAACTAAATTGTTTTGACAAATTTGAAGATGATTTTATAAAAGTTTATTAAAATATAAATGCTCCAAATTCTTTTAGGCAGGGTAAGGAAAAAAAAAAAAACAAACAAACCATGTTCTTAAAAGTAAAAAACTAATCCATTCCCCAGTCTTTCAGAATCCCACATGTACTATTATCTGACACACCAGTGAAGGAAGACAAGCTAGCCCATACACATGGATGCTTAATAAATTTGCTTATTAGGACTCTTAAGGAGAAAAATAAAACAAAGGAAAACTGTGACATCTATCTTTCTGATGGTTTTTATAATTTCTCCTTTCAAGGTAGCATTTGTCACAAAGCACAAGCAGATGATATTTTATCATCTTCAAAGTGTGCATCTCCTACCACAGCTATACAGTAATGAGGAAGGACTCGTCACCTCTTTCCCCCACTTTTTTTTTTTTTTTTTTTTTTGTTCTCTAATAAATTTCTGATTTCATTTTATTTTCAGTCACTTGTATTGCTGGGTACAAATAACTGAGCAGCCTCCAGTAAGGAGTCTTTAATTTTTAGGAGATTAAAAAAAATCTTGTTACTTGAAAAGATTATGATAACTTGGACTAATTATATAATTTAATAAATTAGTTATATAAACTAATATATTATTAAAGCTCACTGGCAGCAAAAGATAAAAAGTAAGACTAAAGGGGTACCTGGAACCCATTATAAACTTCCACAGATTCTACATGGACATACTTTTCAAAGACATCCAATGAGACCTCTACTTTTGCTATACCTGTTTAGCTGCAAAGTCATTATGTCACATCACCCTTATATTATTCCCACGAGTAACATACAGTAGTCACTTCTCCACTCTTGGGGAAGCATTTCAAAAATTTTATTGTTATAGGAGCTGTGACAAATTTATATAATTTGTCTGCTGTCCAAAAAGTGTTGAGCAGAGTTCCAGACCTTGCGACTGCACAAGGCAAAGATTTGGACTATTAGATTACTCAGAAACATAAGTACACCAGAGTGTTTGAAAGTGCCAACAACTAAAGATATTAAGTTTTTCCTCATATTCTAGTTTGAGATCTAAAGTTTTTCTAACACTTTGGGAATACGTACCCATCATCAGAGCCACTGCAGAGGATTCCTTCTCTAAGAGGAGACCACCGGACATGAAACACCTTTGCAGTATGCCCTGTAAAAACCTTGAGGGGTTGATCAGAGCTCGTTGCTAAGTAATAAACACGAACATTTTTATCCTCACAACCAGTAGCTATCATATCCCTGCAAAATATACATAGCAAAAATTATTAGTCACAGGGATCATCAAAACCCGCTTGAGTCAATTCTATAAAAATAAGTATGATTATTTATCATACAATTTATTACACAATGTAACTACACAATTTATTTAAAATACACTAAAATTTCAGTCATTTTCTTCACCTCTTAGAGGAAAGAGACAGTCTGACAATATATTCTGTGGGAAAAATGAGTTAAGTATATACACTTCATTCTTAATGCAAGTATTTAAACCAAAAATGCATTCTTGTCACATTTCACAGTCACACCTGAACATACTCTAAATTGTTTCTTATATTTTTTAAATCTTCCATATAGTAGTAAATTTGTGATGATATTTTTATTTGCTTTTATACTAAAGTTGTTTTACTGTGCATCACAATCTACAACTTACTGAAATAAAGATAGAAAAGAGATAGAGAAAGAAATTGACCTTGCAGACTAGAAGTATATTCTTAACACAGAGATTTCCACAATTCACTTCTGCATATAAAGTAAGATAGAATGAAACAGAACTGCATATTGAGGAGGGCAAGACACTTAAAGATTTAAAATAGCCAGTTTCTCTCACTTCTCTGTTGAATCTTCTTAGATGCTACTAGAAGAAAAAAATATATAATGAACCTCTCCAAGAAGTATGGTCATGACTTTGAAATTTCAGAGTAGAGAAAAGAGGTCAGCCTTACTACTTCCATGCCAGAAATGTTAGAAAAATCATCCACGCAACATCCAAATATTATAATTGGATAATTATTTAAATAGTTTTTCATAATCCTTCTCATATAATGTTTTAGCTGTATTATTCAAGAATGTTGCAGTGTATTATTCCATTCCTCTTTCAGTCTATTTATATCACTATGCAATT
>VZSG01000852.1:289500-300253 GCA_013398315.1 Nothoprocta pentlandii
GGCTTTTGACACTCACCAAAATCCATCACCGCTGCAGGTTGCTATTCTTTTGGAATCTTTATGACTCCAGGCAATGCAGAAGATTCCATTCTTTCCATGCTTCAAAAAATGCAAAAGACCTATCAATAAGAAATAATTCACCCCTTTTTCTCTTATCTACCACCTCTCATGTTTTGTTATGTATTCTTGTGGGCTTTAGCCCTATTTCCTATGGACTTTAGCCCCATTTCTCACAGTAAAGCATATTAAAATGAGTCCCCCAAATAGTTCAGGATACATTAGATAAAAAGTCCAGAAAGCTAGGACTAAGAAGTGGGATAATAAAACTACCACTATCCCCAGGATCCAAGAAACAATGTTAAAAAGAATACGAAGTGATTTTTACTAAGAATACTAAGTTTACCAAGTTAAAAAGAATACTAAGTGATCAAGTTTTTTTCCCCCTTCCCCATCCATAACACCTTGCAGTGCATCCTTTTTCCTCTGATGCAGAAATTGCCACAGTTAATGTACATCTAACCTGCACATCCTTCATTAGGGCTATACATTGCAGCATTCTGTACTATTCTGTATATACTGTTACATAACCCCTTCTGCCAACACTAAATTATGCTACTGCTCCAAAGCCTAACTGCTTTCATAGATTCCAGCTAATACAAAGCAAGATTCTAATGTGACACAATGTTTAATGTACTGTTAGGGAGAGCTTTACGGTCTAGATTTCAAGTATTTAATATTTTGTCTGGATTTTATGTTTTAAAACACAGAACATCATTTTACATTTTGACATCCAGCATTGACGTCTATATGTCTATGTATCTTTACATATTCAAAAAAGAATCAGCTTTACTTTTGCTGTGCATTAATAAATGACTTATTTTATGATAACAGAGACCTTCTTGCGCTTTATCATTCTCATCGCACAAACCCAGTTTGAACTACTGAAAAATATTTCATTGATACCACTGTATTCTTATATAATATTTTTTATATATTTTAGCATTCTATATTTTATGTTATGTCACCTTTTCGGAATATATGAAAATTGATCCTTGTTTGTGAAGGAGGGAACTAGTAACTTGCACTCAGCAGACCAAAAATGTAAACCCATCTTACCTCACTGAACCGAGTTATCATTTTGCCTCTTGGGACATCCCAGATGAAGCCCCCATTTCTGGATGTTGCACCTGCTATGCAGTTCAGATCTCCTTTAGAGAAAGGCACTTATAAAAATCTCATAATAAACAACAAAAACAAAAAAAAAGCAAACAAGAAAAACAAAGTTCTGTTGACAAATATATTCCTAATCAAAAAGCATAATATAAGCATAATATAAACAAAAGTAGGCAGTGAGTAGGTTTTCTCATATCTGAAGCACCTGAGCACAGCAAGAATGTACCTGAGTTTGCAATCACAACCTTTTTAAAAGACAGGAAATATGAACTCCATAGTGGAAACCTGAAACTAAACTCAAAACCAAGATCCTAACTCATGAGATCTTTTTCATCAGGGGAACCCTGAATCTTAAAACAGCTATAATTTTGCTAAACAAATTATATACCATGGACAATTAAGTTTCCACTATAAATTTTCTATTACACTTTAAAGGCAGCAAAGAGAATCTAAAGAAGTAGGAGGAATCTAACAAGAAAATCTACTTATAAATAATTGATATCATTAATATTATGAGAAATGTACTCTCACGCTCAGCTCACCTTTGCATAACAGTTAACAGCAAATTTCCCACTAGCCTGGGAAATGGCTTTGCTGAAAAGTCCCTTTGCAGAAAGGGCTGTCTATTCCACTCAAGTAAATGCAGAGTTTTTGTGTGATTCAA
Source organism: Nothoprocta pentlandii (assembly GCA_013398315.1). Lineage (NCBI taxonomy): Eukaryota > Metazoa > Chordata > Aves > Tinamiformes > Tinamidae > Nothoprocta > Nothoprocta pentlandii. The sequence goes on from VZSG01000852.1 coordinate 291,338, forward strand.
ATCCTATGGAAAGGACAGGTGTGTTCTAAGCACATCTGTTCCAGCTTTTCAGTACAATATGCCATCTGAATTTCTTGAATAAGTCTCCTCCCATGCAAAGACAGCCTCAGCTGCATTATGTAATGCTAGGACAGCTCTAGAAAGTTTCTTCATTCCACACTGATTATCTCCCACAAGGGTAAGCTTCAGCCACTTCTGAAGGACAACGTTGTACAATTTCTAGTTGTACCATAACCTTCAGTTATGTTTAAAACTTAGAGGAACTCCTACAAATGAATTTATACTACAAATTACTGTTAATCACTGACAGTTCAAATATGCAGACTCAAAGTGAAATATTCTTACCTGGAGCCCAAGAAAGGGAATAAATAACCCCCTCATTACCAGGAGATGTGTAAACTGCCGTTAAAGTATTTATGTCCCAAACTTTTATGGTGCCATCAAATGATGCTGTAGCAAGGAGATCAGGGTTATCAGGTTTGAATTTACAATCAAAGATGGTCTCAACATGTCCCTTAAGTGAGTAAGAGAGAGAAGGAATTAGTGTCATTGGTAGCTGACATAGTAGTAGTGTTAGAAGGCTTTTTAAAGTGCCCAAAAGCTTTTAGAAATAATTAATAAATTAAAAATAAAATCTAGAAACAATATCTACTTCTCTCCTGATTCACTGAGGACTAATACCATAAATTAACATCACTAAATTCCATTACCTCAGATTAGCCTTTCAAAGTTTTAGGATATATATATATATATATATATATATATATAAAACATCCTATAATATATCCTATATTATAGGATATATGTGTAACACGTATATTTTATAATATATAACCTATATTTTAACACATTTTAACACATTTAACACATTCCACATTTTAACACACAGTATTATAACACATATAACCTATCAAGCCAGTTGCGAGATTTAACAACCTTTATGCTATGGCTAATCAGGGAAAATTAAAAGACATAAGAATCTGGACTGTAACACTCCTCCCTCATTCAGTTTGTTAACAACAGTTCTATAACATGCAGAAAACATTTGCCTGAAACAGGATGATGCAACATCAGGCACTCCTTGAATTTTTAGAAAAGAAAAATACTAAAAAAAAGAAAAAAAAATTGCTCTTTGTATATTTATTGTTATGACTTATTCTCTAACAAATGATCTGTTGTTACACTCAGTTTTCTGTTTTAAATAGTGGCAGCCTATGCCCTATTGCAATTTAAAACTCATTCCTTCAGAACTTTCACATCTTAACTGCTTGCTTTCCAAGGCTCTTGCAGAACTAGAACTAGAATTAGAACTAGAACTAGATACAGGAAAAATGATCCTGTTTATTTTTGTTGTTAGAAGATGCCACATAAACCATTCCAAAGTTTGAGATAGAAATGAGACATACCAAATCTCTAAGGAAATCCCATTTTTTGGCTCCCATGTCATAAAGCCCCACTCCACCATCCATAAAACAACAGACAGCATGACCAGGAGGAAGAGAAAATGCTTGGTTTTGGGTGAAAGCTGGAGGAGGAACTGCCTCACTGGTTGAAGACGTATGATGATTTTTAGTTGGAGATTGTGATGAAAATGCTTAATAAAATAAAACATATAAAAGCATTAAGATTATTTTTAGGCTTTCATTTAACAAAAATAATTTAAGTTACAATGTGGAAATTTGTTTGTACTCTAGTGAGATTAAAAACAAAGAAATGAAGACTTCTTATATTATGCCTAACCTGCTACAGAAGGTCTTTATAACAGGCTTGATCATCTCCAAATCCATTAGTCTAAACATCTACAAGCACCAGAGAACAGTTTGTTTAATTAATGACTAAAAAGCTGACAGAAGGTGAGAGATTTTGACTCAGGTATGCCAAGATTCACAAACATTATATTTTAAACCTGTATCTTTGAATGGTAACTAAAATTATACTTACAATTTTTGGGGGGAGGAGAACTTAGCACATGCAAACCATGAAAACCACTTTTCTTCAATTTAAAGTTATCTATAGGTGTTGTACGTGAAACATTCCAAAAGCGCAACACACCAACCTGAGAATCTAAAGTAAAAAAACTAATTAACTTTTTTTCCATACATGCAGGTATGTGGTTTAAGGACAGATTTAAACAAAAATATATTAATGAATTAATTTTGTAATCCTCAAGCTAATGTTAGAGGCAGGCATAACCATCCTTGTGGTAATATCAGCATTAAGAAAAACTATTTACATTATTTTATAGCAAAAGTAATTTCTTCAGTAAAAATACTCGCGCTATAAAATACTCGGGCTAAAAAATACTCACATGGGAATCAGGGGAAGCAAGAAGAAACAAGCACTAGCACAACGCATGCTTGTCTCAATTCCCAAGAAAATTCTAATATATGCTGATGAAGCATGCAGGAGTTAAAAAGCTTATTGCACAAACAAATACTGTACAAAATAAAAAATTCGGGCCTCATTCGTATGGCCAAAAATCATAAATATGTCCATATTGCTCACAGCAGTTTTTCTCCCTTCCCCACCCCTCGTTTCATATGCTTTAATTTATTCTAGAAGAAAATAGAAATACATACACTTTTACTTGGGGAAATTAAAACACACAGGCATCAAGTCTGAAGACTCAATGCTATATTCATATCCTTCTCGTAAGTCAGGACGTAGAAGGCTTACCTCCAGTTATAAACATTCCAGGTGCACTAGACACCCACGCTAAACACTGAACTGATGCAGCTGCACTGGGGAAATTAAAAGTTGTGATACAGGCCAGAGATTCAGAATCAACTAGGCGAACACCGTTATGTAAATTAGCAACAAGAAGGTAATCAGTTGACAAGGGATCCCATTCCAGCGCTGTCACTGGATCCTCCTCATCTGTCCCTTCAAGAGACTCTGGTCTTAAGACATGCTTCTGACTTTTAGAACCTTTAAAAAAAAAAGAAAACAAGTTATATTAAAATAAAATACATTTTTCCCCAGCAGCTATCATGTTTGCATGCATCATTTTTGTCTCTGGTATAAGGGCAGACGGACCGTTCAAATCTTCCCCCAAAATGCTTAGTAGCTGAGTCTAGTCATTGAGAAATTAATGAAGCTGATTTTCCATATTTGACTCAAAAAGCAGTTCTGATTCCAGGAGAGATTATTTCTAATACATCAAGAAATAAAAATTAATACAAATTTTATTTATTTTATTAATAAAATGAGTTTATTAATACAAATGTATTTTAATAAAAAACAACAAATAATTTATGTTGTCCCTATATGAGTATAAGCAGCACATAGTCCTAGACACAAGTTATTTGAGTATAAATAATCTCCATAACACATCAAATATTGGCGGAATAAAACCAATATGAACTAAGAAAAAGCAGATAAAAGCTTGAAGAACAAATTGTATGAATAATCAGTTTTAGACTTCTTTTTTCAGTCACTTTTTCCTCCGTCACTGAATATCTGACATTTAGATAAGAGAAGATATATTTCACTCCAGGATCCATATTACTGTGACCCACAATTTTATCATGTTTATTTTCTATTTGTGTGTTTTTATGGAGAGCTGATACTTCATTTTATAATACAGGGTACAGTCCAAATGAATAAATAACTGCAGAGACCTGTTTTTGAAGTTGAGATTTCCCTTCAAAGAATTTAAACCACATTTGTAGAAATAACAAATTTACACCCACAATTATTCTTTTCTACCTTTCAATTTTTACAATTCATTTGCCATACATGGACAAAAGCCAAAGACCTACCTGTTTCACTAAATTATTGATAAAGAAGAAATCCCATTCCTGTTAGTACTAAAAATACTATGCAAAAAAAGTTCCCTGGGGAACATTGATTTTTAATACCAAAATAACACATGCTCCCTATAAGTTTCTGAAAAATATGCCTAGTTCTTAACTTGTTCAGGGAAACATCAAAATTCTTTCTCACTTGTGTTCTCCTCACAAGTTCCCACATTTTCTCAGTCACTTAATTTTAATAGCTTTTTTTTTAGTTTAATGTGTAGCAGACTTATTATACACCTTGTGAGCTACATGTGGTAGAATTCCTGAGACATACCTTTCCATTCCATAGTTATTAGACTGCTTTGCCAAAAGGATTAGTTTATAAGCCAGATTTTTCCTCCAACTGTTTATTCACCAGCTTTAGACAATCTGAAGTTAGTGGTGTTGTCTTCCTGAAAACTGTTAAGATTTGTACTATTCCTGGCAAGCTGTTCTCTCAGAAGCTCTCTAGACAGCATGTTTAGAAAGCTCAACCAGGCAATGCCAGAACATTTTTCTAGCACAGGGTTCTCTCCAGACATTATTCTGTAGGAGTCCCAGCCTCTCCTGTACTATCTGGTCCACTTGGTATAAATAGCACAGTTACTTCTTAAAGAATATTACAGGAGACTTAAAAATATAATATTAAGATGCCAATGGGGCTCTCTAATTGGATTGGGCTTCCTTTTGCCCAGTTTAGTGTCAAGGAGAACATTATCAGGATGAAAAGACCTGGCTTAAAGCAAAGGCTTCACCCTCTTTTACAGTGTGCCCTGCTTATGCTTCAGATCAGCATTTTTTTTTTTTTTCAAATCAGAGCTCAAAGGAAGTGTTGAGCTTCAAAGCTGACAACAGGACAGAAGGCTCATTATTCAGTTAACTTTACAAAACCTCAAAGTCCTACCATTGAGCTAGGAAGCAACCTGAACCATAAGCAAACATAAGCAAGCATATATGGCAACATGAGCCATAAGCAAATGGACTTCAATAAGCACAGTCAGTTGGTGGGGGAGTACAGATATGCGAGCCATTCATTTTTACTTCAGCTTCAAAAACATAGGTCATAAGCAAAGCTTACAGGAGTCCTAATGGATAAGCTTTATTTTCCACTAGAAGTTGACAGCAGCACCATGAATCATGTGAATGACTCAGAAGCCATTTAAAGCAGCAGCCCTTACTTTGAGAACAAGTGAACGGTAAACTAGTACTAATCACTCTGCTCCAGGTGACTGTCCTGTATTTCTTTAAAAATATGGCATAATGTTTAAATTCCTGTATACTTTACCTTACACCAGAAGTTGTATTACACTAATGGAAGTTTATTAACTGCAGACTACAAAGTACAGCCAAGACAGAAAGCCATAAATACTAACGATGCTTAAATAAAAGCTATTGAGTTGACTAATTATTCCACAGTGACTCACAATGAAAAAGAAAAGCTAGAGCTCTCAGCAAATTTCCTCACAAATTTTCAAGCAATTAACAAGAATTGTGCATGTTCAGCTTCACTTGAGATAGTGCTTGCTAGGACAATGTTTGGACTATAAAAATCACTATAAAAGTGATTTCAAGTTGGTATCAAACTAAGTTGTGGTCTAAAAAAATAGGTAGTAGTGAGTCTTTTTACAAAAAGACCAAGGGCTGAACTTTGATATCAGAATAAAAAAAAAAAAATAAAATAAACCACACATATACCTTTATAACTCTTATTGGGCTGAATTACTTTCCTTTTTTATAGACTTACTCATCCTACCAATACTATTTTATTCTAAGTAATGTTATTTCCTAAATGCCAAGAATTACAAAAGATAAATTTAGACTAAAAATAACAGTCATCTAGGAAACCTCAACTGATAAGAAAATTAACATGAATAAGCATGTTTTCAATTACATCCAAATAATAAAATATGTATTGAAGTCATTTTATGAATGTGTAATCATAACAATGGTACTTTGACTGCACTAACATAGCTGAAAGATGTATTTTTCGGTGTTATTTAATAATGAATGCATCTGTTCAAAAATTCAGTAAAATTCTTAAATAGATTTTTTTTTCTAAATAAATTGATCATTTTTGTAAAAATTATTCCTGTCTGTTGTTTCCAAGACATTGCAATTGTTACAATTTCATTATCTTACTACAGGAATATATTCCTTTGAATTAGAACATTCAGCTTTTTTACTGCAAGGAAGTTTGGGCTTTAAATAGTAGTTCTGTGGTATTAATCTTCTCAAATAGTACTTATTTCACATTAATATATCTCATTTTTCTTTACTAATTCATCTTGTTTGATAAAATTTACTGCTTATTTCTGACAATTTATTTGAAAAGAACTATTAAAAATAGTATTTTTAAAACAAGGTACTTTGACAGAAACAAGAATTTTTTTTATTTCATTGCACAAAAATGAAGTGTTCAGGTATAAGAAATATTTAATATAATTCCCTAGCAATGCAACATTTTTGATTAATATTGAAAAGTAAAAAAAGTAAAAAGTTTCAAAGCAAAGAAACTGAAAAACTCCTTTATGTCAAAAGGTAATGTTCTCTTTCAAGATCACTTAATTCCTCAAATACAATTAAATTTTGCTTAAATCTCACTTGGTGAAGAAGTTTTCACAAAGATAACTTTTTGTGTATAAACTTAATTTTTGGCCTTCAGATTTTTCTGCCAGATTCTAAGAATCGTGTGTGTGTCTGTATGTGTATATTTAAATAAAACAAAAATAATTATGTTTGTTTTCTTTTTAAATTACCTTAATGAGTATGTAATTACAACACGGTAACAATAAATTGTCTGGAAAACTATCCCAAATAAAGAAACAGGCAAAACTGCTCTGTTAATCTAAACTCAATCTTCAAGCTGGTAAACATTGTGTTGTTCAATACTGGGAAAAGACTACCTTCAACTATCAAATTTTGTATTGTGTATAGGCAAAGCAGGTGTTACTGCTAGCTTGGAGATAAGAGAACTCTGAAAAGAGTATGAAGTATGACACAAGATCCTATTTACAAAATGGCAGAAGACTAGAACATGACATCTAAATAAATCAAAATCCAAGCAAGTCTATTCAGGACAAAAAACCTCACTGGACGATACAGTAGAAAAGATTTTGGCTATTATCACTCCCTTCAATCACTTTGTTATACTTTTCAAGGCATTGCAGTGTTACGTCAGTGACAAAAGGAAGTAAGCACAATTTGCTCTGCACTCTATATTAAAATATTTTTCTTTGGAACAAGATGCTCCAAACATATGCAAGAAGCAAGAAATCTAGGAAGAAGTTTTATATTAGATTGTATATTTATACAACCTAAACTGGAAAAGGAAAAAAAAAAGTAGTAGATTTGCACCCATATAAAGAAATAAATAACTACTTTGGCATATCAGTATTTACCTGGCTGAAAAACGGAGAGACTTCCATCAGTATGTCCAAATACTACTTTTCCTTTTTTCTTTGGATGCCACCTGAACAGACAAATATCTGACAAAAAACTATGTGCATCCTTATGTACAGTCACCCCGCTGTCAGGTCCTGAGATAGTCCAGATGTACAAGGGGCCTCTATGAGACACAAACGCAACTGAATCACCCGCGTTCCAACACCAGCTAAGAGAGGCTGGAATTCCTGAAACATACAAATAACACAGTAAGAAGCAGGATACTAAACACAGTATAATATTGCTTAACCCAACATTTGTCTTACACAGGTATAATTGTTTTCTGCACTAAAAATAATCAACCTGAAGATTAGAAAATTATGTTTTCGAAGAATATTGGAATGTCTTATAGTACAGAAGTGAATATAAGAATGGAATATAAGAATATCTTATAGCTCAGAAGTAAACTATATATATATATGAAGGGAGTACAGCTATTTCTCAAATCATTTTAATAATATCTTCATAAGTTGTACTTGATGATACCTATATTTGACTCTATTGGTGCCAAGGACCAATCGGTGCCTTTGGTAACAGTGGATAAGCCTAGGTCTGTAAACTGTCTCAGCCATTCACCATTTTACTCATCAGTGTGCTTTTTCCTGTAAGGTATTTGCTACCAAGCTGACAAAATACTGCTAGCTTTAGAGTGCCTATTTTTGCAAGACACAATGAAACTTAAATTAAAGATGCATATAACAGTGAACAATATGTTTAGAAAGAAAGTTTATGACAGAAAACTAAAGCTCTAATTACAGAGAACTAGACACTTTCCTCTGGACATCCAATGGCTTTAATTCAGTTGCTTAAGACCTAACTTAAGGTCAAAATCTTTAAGCTTGAATGTCTAAACACTTCTAACACTCATTGTCCTCATAATTTAATAACATGCGTTTGAAGGAATAATTGACCATAAGACAGATTCCTTAAGCTGAAAATTTGCAGGTGGATTTATTTATGGAACTTGTAATATGGCCGTGTCAGAGAATAACAGTACTGTTAATAGGTGATTTAAACAAATCACTCTAGAAGTAATATAAAAAAAAATAAAGAAAAATTAAACTACCTTTCATACACATTTACAGGCTAAATAAGTTTAAGGATGTGAAGTAGCCACTAGAAAATAATAAAGAGTTTTTATCTTAGTGTAAAATTTGAATCAAAATAGAGTTTGTAAAAGAATCAAAGTGTTTTCCCCTACTTATTCTTGTGGTAAAAAAAGACCCAGAGGTGCAGTGCCAAAGTGTCTCAGAAGAGGCCAGAAGACCAACTGTCCTCTGGTTGTACCTGGACCACTTTTCATGTTTTCAAATGTAGGAACTATGGACACCTAAGACACCAAAAAATGTAAAGAAATTGCCTGCAAGAGCAGAATTAAAGGTACTAACTTTGACTGGAAAAAAAAAATAGGACTGAGCACGAAAAGGTGCAGGCACAAATTTTAACTGATCTCCAGTTCTCTATTGTCGTCCAATATTGTCTCCCAAGCAGCAGTTTCAAGATGCAGGTAGGCATCAAACACTTGAATAAAGAAAAGTCACCCTTCATATTCATTGATAATTTATACTTGACTTGGTTCAAGGCTATACTTCGAATTCACTTCTGTAAATTTTGCATGAAATCATGCAAGGCTTAAGAACTATTTATCCTTCAGTGTGATGACAGACTTTCTGCTCAGAAATAACAATGTGAAATA
>VZSG01000853.1:0-28694 GCA_013398315.1 Nothoprocta pentlandii
CCTCCCTTCCTCCCTCTTTATTTCTCTCTCTCTTTTTCTCCCTTTCTCTCTCTTTCTCTCCTTCTGTGTGTTTTTCTGTCTTTTCTGGGTTTTTTTTCCCCTCTCCCTTGAATACTCTTTCTTTTCAATTTCATTTTCATTATGCTATCTTTCTTCTCCTTTTTGTGAATATTTTCAGTGCACAAAGTTTTACTGAAAAGAGAAAAAGTTGGATGCTTTTGCTAGAAATTGGCTGATTGTATTGAACTACCATAGAGCTATACCAAATTTGCATCATGTTTATTGAGAAAAAGCTAATAGTGATTAACGTGATCCCCCTGTACAGTTTGGTCTACAGTGACTGTCAAGCATTCATCAAGAAGTAGTCAAAAAATCAGATACTCACAAGCAGAGCTCAGGAAGCTGCATCATTAAGCAAAACCTGAACAATTATACTCCTGTCATCTAGAGGGCATGGATGGTTGACAGCTGACCCATTAATAATATCTACTGCAATATCTACTATACATATCTACTGTATAAAGATGTAAAATAAAGATGTAAAAAAATACACTGATGTATTTTATGCACTTTTTCTAGTGATATCAATTTGAATTCTTGTAAACCTGAGTTGCCTGGCACAAGAACAACTTTTCAAATGCTTCTATTTAATTCTGCAAATCTTTGTACAAATGCAATGTGGTATAGCATCTGTGTTTATAAAATCAACATACTAATTTGTGGAATTTTGATTCTTGAACCTTAGTTATTATCATCATTGCTATAGTCCCAGTCTATTCTCTTTTTTGGTATGATGATGTTCTTTGTCTAAATTCTTTATCTGTGATAGGTGTTTCTGATCAAAATTTCAAGCAAAATCCCCTCATTTAGTTTTGGTCACATTGGGCCAAGATTGCAATAAATCTGTTTGCAATCCATTTGCAAGAAATGCTTTGCAATATAACCGTTCTCACTTTTGACATCTGTTCTTGGAAAACATAAATGACAGTTGCAAGAATGCAGTCTTGACCCACTTTTTTTTCCCACAACAACTCTAGAATTTCTTTTTTCTTCTGTTGCTCCAGGCAATAAATACTGAAAACCCTAATTAAAACACAAAGTTTGCTTCTATTCTCTTCGGGGATTACGGCAACTAAGAAAGTGAAAAGAATGTGAATTAAAAAATTAAACTAGTCTCAACAAAGACACTCTCAGAGTTTTAAATTGTTAACTTTTCTTTGCTCTGGGATCATGTACCTTGTAAGGGAAATAGTTACTGTGGAAAAACTAATGAATGTAGACATCATTCAAGCCAGTTTCATGCATACACAAAGTGTCAATGTGAATAGAATTTCAAACAAAAACATCTAAGCAATTATGCAAGGAGGAATTATATGTCATATACAAAGAGAGCTTTGTTGCCTCTGGCTTCATAGAAATAAGTGCACTTGTATTTGTATGTGTATGTAGATATGCCATTACAGTAGTAGTAAGGTATCACCACTTGAACAAATCAGACAAAAAAAATGATGAGTTTTCCAGAGTTAATGTCAGGAGTTGTAGGTCAAGTTCAAGCTGAGCATATCTTCTCAACTTAAAAGGAAACTTGGGTAGTTGCTTCTGTTCTGTCTTATTTACTTGTTTACTTATTTACTTTTTTTTTCCTAGTGAGAACATACTCATATTAAAAAAGGAGTAAAATAGTATCTTTGTTTGCAAGAATTTTGCCAGGCAGCAGCTTCTGTGTAATAAGAGAACCCATCTAGCAGTATGATTGGATTATTCTTTTAATAATTGCAAGCAGAAAGTATAGTTTGTTTAATCTACTTCATGAGATAGCTCTTCTTTCTCCCTTGCATTGTGATGGTAAAATGCATCATAAAAAAAAAAAAAAAAAAAAAAAAAAAAAAAAAAAAAAAAAAAAAAAAAAAGCAGTAGTAAAAAAAAAGAAAAAATAAAATGCATATAAATACCAAATCAGATTCTGTCTTTAACTTTGCATCAAAATAAATTGTAATCAAATGACTGAAATTTTCCAAGAATGATTTTCCATGATTCAAGTTTTGACTTATCAAGGTGTTCTAATAAATTGAATCAGACTTTTTAAGGTTTCAGAATAACAAAAATTTGTTTTTTGATCAAAAGTTTCAGAGATCAAAAATACCTTACACCTTTAATAATTCTGTTTAATTACTTCAGAAAAGGTTTTCTGGATTTACATATAATACTATATATATATAATTATATATAAATATATATATATAATCTATTCCAGTCACTTTTAAGTCTGAAAGTACTGAATATCCAACATTTATTACAATGACAATTGGAAAGAACACGCAGATTTTGTTAGTGTTTTTCGAAAGCAAAAAGATTTTGTAATAATAAAGATCACTTTATTTCAGCCATACTTCTTTTGCTCAATCTGTAAAATATTAGTGGGATAAGATTCAGTCCTGCAAATGCTGGAAAAGAGTTTCGTATTTTCCCTTTCATTTGGTGTATCTCTTCTTGTCTAACCACAGTCATAGTAAGCTTGGTTAAAAATACAAGACAGTTGGTTGGACAATGAGTTCATCCTGTAATTAAATACTCGGTTTTCATAAAGGAAAATCATGGGTTTTAGTAATGAAGTCATTTCCACTAAGACAATGATTTCAATAAGAACTCTCTCTTAAGCCAACAGTTACAAGGTTCTGAGAGTCATCTCTGCAATAAGACAAAAAAAAATCTGTTTTTTTTTTTTTTACACTCAGAAATGTACAGAAATAATATATTTATCAGCTACTAGATGCATGCCTGCGCAACCTACTCATTAAGTTCAACAATATCCTTCATTAAAAAACATATCTGACTACAAAAGCAATGAAAAAAAAAAGAAAATAAACACAAAAAAAAATCCATATTTTAAAGGAACTTTAATTCTCCAGGCAGTCACTGGAGAGATACAAGCATCCTAACTAAGAGATTCATCTCATGCAGAGCCTGCACTATGACTCTACGTCTACTGAAAAATTTGCTTTTTGGTACTTAGCAAGCTTGGGGATTCTCAATTTTATCATCACAAATTTTGGAGTAGATTCGTTTACTCAGTTACATTTAAGTGTCCATCTCATTTCATAAAATGTAATAGGAACTTTTTTTTAATTGTACTCCATTATTGTGGGTTGGTTTCCTTGTATCTAATTTTGAGGACTTTCTCCAAGGTGCCTCAGTTGCTAGCCTAGCTGTCTTGTGCTCCCTGTAATAATCAAAGGAAAGATATAACACTTTCCCCCACAACTGGCCAATTTCAAAATTCCAAAGGTACTTACCCTCCCAGTAATTATAAAAACAATATAAATTGATGAGAATTAATTCTGAATCAGATTTAGCTTATAATATGGAATATAATGCAGGGCCATATGCCTGAAAGATAGTCACAAGACTACCTAATATTTAGGTGCCAAAGACTTTTGCTAGAAGTAATCTTGACATTTCAAATATAACCAAGCTGAAACTGGGAAATAAATGCAGATTTTATTAGGAAAAAGAAATAATGGACATTCCCTGTGAATTTTTCTGTATCAGTGTTCCCCATACGTGTATTTTCCCTAGGTTTTTCTCCTAATATGCATCTTTAAATACAATTTGTATTATTTTATTTATTTTTACTAAGTAGTAGCTAAAGAGCTCAATTAAGCCTAGTGCCTCAAATCATTAAATTCTAAACAAACACTGATGAAGACATGGGTCATTCCTCAAAATATTTTCAAGTAAATCTAAACACAGTTCATTCTAACTAGCCTGAAATATTTTTTCCTGTGTCCTGTAAGTGAAAGCATAATTTAGACCAATTGAAGAAAACAAAACAAAACAAAACACAGTTTCCTACCTCTGCTATGCATATTCAGTATGTAGAAAAGGATAGTTACTTATAAATGGTTGTTGCTTGCATAAGAATGCTACAAGGACAATTGCATTCAGCAGTCTGATTGTTTACTTCTGGAAATGGTATAGATTTCTTTAGTTAACATAGAATCTATATGCCACAAAATATACTCCTCCATTTCTGAGCATAGTTGATACTTGTAAGAAAAAAAAAAAAAAAAGAATACAAAAGAAAAAAAAATAGAAAATGTGTGTGAACTGCAGGGGAAAAAAAAAAGCATACACACACACACAAAATAAGGGTGAATATTTAGTTGACAATACCACTTTCACAGTCTAGAATGTTGCAAAGAGCTTCAAAAGTTCAAATAATATCTTCTGCATGATACAGGCAAAAAAGTAGAAAGTTCAGAGAAAGACAGCAACAGAGTTTAGAGTCTTTGAAATATATTCACACAAAGAGATATAAAATATAGCAGAATTCTAAAATCAGTGGAATAGCTAATGAAAATCTTTGTAGTGTCTTTGAATTTATTAGGATTATGCAATTTACGGCGGCTGAAAGCTTGGTCCCTAATTTTAATGAAGAGATGAATACCAGATGACATGACTGGGAACTATAAAATAAAATAACAAATGGCTTAGAAAGCAATTTGGATGTTATTGTTTCTCTCTTTAATTAAGATAATGAAGGACCATTCTCTTTAAGAAAATGGAAAAAATAGTAAAAGAGTACATACATTTGATTTTCCATTTCCTTGCATATATTTATAACTGAGTTCTGACTTTAGCATTTATATCTGTATACTAGATTCTCTATAAATATCTTACCTCCTTGCCTCTCAGTTTTAAGCTTCTTTTCATTTTAATGTCTTTTTCCACATGCTTTTCCCAGCATTTCCAAGAAATGTTAATATAGATTATAACTCATAGAGCCATGTTGGAGAAAAAAAAAATCCTTTATTAGTCTTCAAACAAACAATCAAACAATTGGAAAGAAAAACCAAACCAAAACAAAACAAAAAACAGAGAACAACGATGCATGTAGAACTGCCTAATCAAACTCATAGAAAATGTCATCCGGGCTACAGCACTAAATGATACTCTAGAGCCTTTCTTTGATTTCCAGTGAAGTTATGCATGTCAGCTACTTTCTGAATGAAATATATAGCAGATCTTTGAACTCTACTTTCTTCATTAAAAATATTAATAATAATACTTCACTAAGATATTTTCAGATACTTTATAACGGAAGGATTTTTTTTTTTAATTTGCTTTTAAAATACAAAATTTTCTCTGGTAATATCGTTTAATATGAATCTACAGTTTCATTGTTTAGTGAACCGGTCCACAAAATATAAGTGCCAGGTCAGCCTAGCTAGTACATGAAGACAATGAACTAAGATTTCATCAACAGAATATCCTGTCAGTCCACTGATAGATGTTTAAATTCTGATAGACAATATCTTTCTCTGGATGTCTCCAACTTTACTTACTTTTCTCTGTTAACTTGATAAGAGAGGTAAGTACTCGTCATAGGATGGAAGATTCAGTAAGAACTTTTATAGAATATGCAAATTTATTCTTCAGGGAGAAGCAGATCCAAATCTGCAGAAATTAAATTAACACTTCTTAAACCCATTTTTCTTTTTCTTCATTATTTGTAATTTAAATAAATATTTATTAAAAAATATTTTACTAATATTTAGATATTTAGATATATATTTAAATATCTAAATATTTTACTAAAGTTTAACATAATCTTATAATTATTACTGCTACTATTTGCTATGTGACACAAAAAGCATAAAGAAATTATGATGCTATGTACGGTCAATATTCTCCTCTTCAAAGTACATTAATAGAAAAATTAAACTAGAATAAATAATATTTAATTGGTTTTTGAATTACATATGTGTTTTGATGAGTATACAGAAAATTATTTTTTCAAACATTTCTGGATCTGGTAAAGAAAAAGGAGGTCAATTCTACCTAGAAATTTGCCTCTAAAATGTTGGAAGTTATCTAACTGCAACAATGTTATGTAACTTCATAAATATACTGGCAACTATAATTAGGACTGTTATAATTTTAAATTTAATTATATGGGGAATGATACTTCAATGGACTGTAGCAGAATACCTCAAGTTTCTCTCACATCTTTTTTCAGGAGATAGATAAAAATGGCCGCTCTGTATAACCATTTTGAAATCTTTGTAAGGGAGATTAGTTTTTACCAGACTATATAAAACTCTAAGTCTTTACCAGAGTATATAATTTGACCTATGTAAATTGATATAGTTAAAATTTTGTCCTCTATCCTTTTACTAAATAACATAAGATAAATGAATCTGAAGTCAGCCATTGATAAATTCTCCTGTAGGAAATATTTTCACAACAGATGGTCTATAAATATGTAACTTGTATGAAATACATCTCCTAGTAGCCATTTTTATAATAACACAGAAAAAAAAAAAGTAAAGAAAAAATAGATACATTATAATTATGGACCCTAATTGACTGTGTAGTTAGAATAGAACATCCTTTGAATGTAAGCAGAACAAAGCAGAGAAATGTTAATGATCTGTACCTAACTAAACGGTGCATGGTATAGGGTAATTGTGTATTTTTTTCCCGAGATTCCTGCCAAGCACCTCATCTTTTCTGTGGTATGGCTGAAATGACTGACTAAAGAAGGCTAAAATATCTTAGATTTAAGTTCTCATTTTTCATTTTTGTGAAACATTATAAATGTTAACTTTGCCAAAAAATAAACAAAAATAAAAAAGAACTCAGACTTACTTTTTTTAGCTGTCTTAAATATAAATGTTTTGTTTCCAATTTGAAGAATTGAGGTGAGGCAAAAAGCCTTGAAGAAGAGATCACATAACCTGTCATGAGGTTTCTCAGATTCCCATGGGGAGAGAGGATATAGGTTCTTTCATCATCCCTTTGATTTGGAATAATTCCACCACGGCACCATATTTGTGGGTACCTACAAATATGAATTTATTATCTGCAGAGTTAAAGTGTTCATATATCCCAATCCCACTCTGATAGAAATGGCTAGGTTTATTTAGTAGCTCAATGAACTGAATTTGTCTGGACGTTATCTAGACGTTTGGGCTCTGACAGGTGGTGAATGAAAAAGGAGGAGCCTTTTCAGGCTATTTAAGGCAGTGGAAGAGGGCTGTCCTATGACTTCTCTCTTTAGTGACCTCAGGGAGCTTAAATGACTGAACAGTCTCCAGACAGCTTCCTGCACTAAACTAATTTCATCTCCTTCCTATACAAGATGTCTTTCTTCAAAATCCTGCATATTCACACTATTTAACTTTTCATGGCAGAATTTTTTATTTTTTCTACAGAATATTCTTTAGCTATACTCAGTAGAACACTTTGTAAAAGGTGTGGTTGATCTCCTAGACCTAATAGCATGTGGTATGCTGTTACTCTGTCTAATCACCTCATTACTCATTACATTTCATCTGTTGACTTAATGTTTCATATTTGGCTCAGTGAAGTGTTACGGTAAGTTGACAAATATAGAGATATTTGTACAGTTAATGTCTCCTTTGATATATGGTTTCTAAACTACTGTTATAAACTCAGGAAGATAATGCTTTAGCTAGAAAGACTAACCAAAAATCAGAATATGTATCTGAATTTTAGGCTAGCATCCTATGATAATAGGGGTAAAAAAAGAAAAAAAAAAAACAAACAAATGAACAAACCTTGAAATGTTTGCACTATATAATAGCTTGGCCCAGATGATGGAGGTATTATAATGTAGTAATAACGGATATACGTTACACAGAGTCCTCTACACATCAAGTTGTTCTATATGAGAGAAGCGAGAGTGCTTTTTTTTGTTTTTATGTTGACACAGAATTAAAGTAGAATAGTTTTTTCACTTAAATACAAGGAGAAAAGTCACTAAGAAGAAAGCTTTTTGAGGTTTCATTTGTGTTTCAAAGTTATCTAATGAGCTCAGAGGGAAACCAGGAGACTGTGACCAATGAAGTCATTTCTAAAGAAGAATATGAAGAGCAACAGAGACTGAAATGGTGTCATTTTCCCCTGCTTTAGCAAACAAGAAGTATATCACAGATGAAGCTTTTACATAGCAGCATCATGGAAAGATGCAAAATTGAAGCATAATCTTGGCATGTTTTCCAATTTTTTTCCTCATTTTTGTAATTCTGTTACTCCATTTAACCAAAGATTAGCCTGCTTTGATTTTACATATGCCAAAACACTTTTTCTTTTTATTAGAAAATACCTAACTGTTCAGATACACCATGTGAGAAACATTCAAACCAAGTTCTGAACACAATTCAATCTTGGCATTTTTTCATGGCTTTCAGAGTGGCAACAAACTGTTCAATTCCATATGCAACCCTAGAAAAACTTCTTTGTCTCACATAAGATATAATGTCTGCTCTTTGCAAGAGTCAGGTCCTTAGTGTAGCTACAGGTTGTCTACTGGCTACATGTCTCTGTGACTTTAGCTGCTCTATTGCATATCTCAATGCTTTCCCCGACGAGCCCCAGGAGATCCATAAGGTTCTCCTGATCTAATGGATTGGGTCCATTTGCACTGAGAGAGAGAGAGGGAAAAGTTTTCTGAAAAAAAACATTCAGAAAGTTTCAGCTAACATGAATTTAACTGCAGGAAAAGACAAATGAGCAGACTCAGCCACATCATTTAAAAAAGCCTAACATTTAGTAACATACTTCAAGTTGTACATAAACAGAAAGAAGTAGTTGAACTTACCCTGTGATTTCTTAGAAAACATGTTTTTCCTATTTGTAGCATCAACCTTTCTGCAGGTGAGACTAATTCTCAATGAATGCATCTAAACACCATAATGAATGTTTTCGATGCACATGTTCTTATCCATTGTACTTCAAGATCTAGCTTTGCCAAGTGCCGCAGACAGTGGAGAATGTTTCTCTCTTGCGAATCAAAAAGAAATACACCTTTGTGACTCTTGGGAGGTGAACCCAATATGGTAGGAGGCTAAAAAACTCCCAAACCACTAGTTACTATCACAACAAGAAAAAACAAGGGCAGTAGGCAGCTTCAAAAGGTCAAACTTTTTGAAGCAGATAACAGCAAGTATTAACAGCTGTAAGACTATAACATAATTCAAAACTAGTAATTTTGTATTTTTATTTGTATATAGCATTGTATAAATATTGTATATATATGTTTGTATACATATATGCATATGTACATGTATATATTCATTTGTATATTCATTTGTCTAAACAATATTAATCTGTTACTTTTACATAAACAGAGAATAAATTATGATGTAAATGACATGAT
Organism: Nothoprocta pentlandii; assembly: GCA_013398315.1. Taxonomy (NCBI): domain Eukaryota; kingdom Metazoa; phylum Chordata; class Aves; order Tinamiformes; family Tinamidae; genus Nothoprocta; species Nothoprocta pentlandii. The sequence goes on from VZSG01000853.1 coordinate 9,185, forward strand.
CTAATCGTTGACACATTTGACAAGATTATGTTTAAATCTCCCAATAGATACCAAACATTATGAAACTTGTTTCTAACAGATTTCAAATCATAAATTTAAAAGCATTTTCTGTATTTTTAACTTTTTTTCAGTTTCCTTGTAGTACTCTTCTGTCTGTACTAGGATTCAATTTGCAGTCATGTTAGTTTTCTTTTTAAAATTAAATTGACATGGGACTTCTGTACATATATATGCATCTCAAAGCTTCTATCATCCAAGAAACAGTGCATAAAAGGCAAACTAAAATCCACTTTATATATACATATATAAAGGCATGAATTAGACTGAGGATATTCCTGGACATATTGATTTCTATAAAGTCTACTCTCCCTTACCTAGACATCTAACTTGGGTGTGTATTTTGTGTGTCTGATGAACTGGTCCCCTTAAAGAGATTAAAATATTTCATAGTAAGAGGGGAATGGATTTTAAAGTCTGTCAGAGGAAAATACTTTCAATCTAACATGGTGTGAGGTCTTTCAAAGATCTTTTACTATAAAGTGCCTATAAAGTACTGACTTAATAGTCAGTAGACAGTCTCAAGCTGGAACCTGTTAGATGTTGAGCCCCTTTGATCAAGCCACAATGGGCCAGGGCTTTGGTCTAGTCTGTGCGTTGAGACTGATGAGGTTCTGTATTCTTGGTTCATATATATGGTTCCATATATATGGTTCACTAATAGATGTGAGTGACATAACTGTGGCCTTGAGGGAATGAGTGGTTAAATGTTTCCAATGATCTCTGATCCAGGACTATCACTACAACTTGTTAATAATAACTGCACGTAGAATTATGTGCCAAATTAAGGCACCTGATGGGCTTCCGTAATACAGGCTATAAACTATGATGTCATGTCTTCCATAGCCAGCTATCTAAACTAACAAGATCAGAAGAAAATACACGTATTCCTCTGCATGTGCTGAGTGCTGTAGAAACACACCAGATGTATGTCTCAAGTACAGCACTTCAGCTTGGAGGGAAAAGAGCTAATAACATATCCAGAGCAAGAACAGTGGAAAAACTGTTCAGGTACCCATTTCAAATATGGAGATATCACACATGTACATATATTTAAGATATTTAATGAAAAAAAAAATCTTAGAAGCATATAGTCTACTCTATGATTTGTTTAGCAATCTCTTTTTAATAACTGCTCATGTATCTTCTGTTATAACATTCTGATAAATAAAAGTTGAAGATGCTGGAGAATAATCTATCCTCTCATGTCTTTCCTGTATCTCTACGATAAGAGTTATTATCACATTACTATTATTACTTCAGGAAAGACTGGTAATTTTGGTGACAGTGAGTAGAACATAACAGCCTTTCTGACTGTGCAGCACAGAAAGGGGTCCAAATGGAAATGAAGCCAACTGTGAAGCTTTATCCTACCCTACCATTCTGGGAGGCTATTTTTCTATGTGTCACATTAACTATTGCAACCTGCCATTTATTTGCTTCTTACTAGAAAATACTTTAACGATAATCACGATGCATGACTTTGAGATATTTGTCCTTGCATGCATTTCTTCTAGGCAGTCATGCCCTTCATGCCAGACAGCAGGAACAGGCTCATGTCTACATTGTTTAGGAAGAGCTTTGCTTGGATTTCACCTGATGCATCCACACTCTAAAGCACTTGGCCCTGAAAATTTTCTAACTGCATATAATATCCCTGAGAAATGACAGCTATTTTCTGTGTTTTTTTTTTTTTTCCCAATTGGAATCCAACATAATGGCATTACAGCTTATTATTATTACTTTTTTATTTCCATTTTTATTTTTTTTTACTGCATGAAATGAGTGACTGGCATAAGGATATTTAGAGACTTTTGAAAATGTATAGCCTGCTGAGATGGGTTGGGAGGAGTACATAGCGGGAAGAAACCAGAGTTGGTACAATCTCCTAGTGAACATATTTGCAGTAAATCATGCCCAAATCATGCCCAGAAATTGTTTTGGAAAGAGTTATTTGGAGAAGCTCAAAACAGTCAGCAAGTAAACTAGAAAGTATGTTCAACGAGACAGGGATTTCAGACATATCCTCACTTCCTAGATCTTTTATTAAGCACAGTAGTATCATACTTTCTCAGTATATTAACATGATTTGCTACAGGAAGAATGAAAAGAGATTTCTGTATACTAAGAAATGCAGAGACTTAAAGAATTCTTCATCTCATAAGAAAAAAAAAATAAAGAAACATATGACTAGCAGGAATAGTATTAATGCATGAATACAAACAAATAAAATGATTATGATTCCTAACAATTGTCTATGTTACATTCTCATTTAAAGCACTCGGACTATTTGCCATTGTAACAGTGAAGTGGGGAGCTGTAAGGAAGGTAAGAAGAGAAACGAACTTCCATGATGTTACATGATGATATGAAGAGAATTTTCTGTTTTTGTTCTTTCTGAGATAAGAAAAAAGAAATCCAGGGTTCACCATATTCAAATGAAGAGCAAAACTAAGATCAGAATTTCAAAAAGTGAAGGGAAAGTTATGAGGTGGTACTTTACAATTATGCTCATTCCTTTTTCAAATCAGTTTTCACAAATCTGTCTAAACTGCAAAAGCCATCAATTTTAATTTCATTTACCTAGTTATTCATTATATTCTTTCCAGCAAACCCCACTCTAAATATTAGCACTAAATTCAGCTATCTTATCCCTGTTTTCAGTGGCTCTTTGTAGGGAGTAATCTCATGTAATAATTTCTCTATGACACAATATACTCAATTTTCTAAATCACTAGATTATATGTAAATGGCCTTCTAAACATTGCACATGCCTTGAAACTGAATATTAATTTGTGCAGTTTTCTAACAATCCTTTAACACCTGTAGTCATATTTTATGAATCTCATGATGGCAAAATCTAATTCTACATGAAAAAATCTGTAATAAAATATTAAACATCCATCCGTTGGGCTAACCCAAGTATACTTCGTATTCTTGTATTTCTCTGATGAGTGTGCTGAAGGAGATCACATACTTCCCTAAGACACGGTATTCTGAGATACTTACAAAGACAGAAGTGTTTTAGGAGCTGATGACAAAAAAAATCTGAATAGATAAGTGTGCCAAGTTCATTTGGAGCAACAAAATAGTACACAATGGGCACTATTACATTGTAGAGAGTACTTTTTCAATAAAATAACCTGGCATCTCCACTTTTCTGAGCAATGTGCCGATTTTCCACAGAGAAGATGCAATGTATTACTGCAGATGTTACTCAGACTGCTTAAGGCAAAGACTCGGATCACCAAGAAAAACTTTGCCATCTGTTACATGTGCCATAGTGCAATTCTGATGAAAAAAATTGACAGAGAGGTGTATCTGTCATTGTCAAGAGAGAAATTTGCAAAATGTAAAAGTGCATCTCCTTTTTTTCTTTTTTTTTTTTTTTTTTTTTTTTTTTTTTTTTTTTTTTTTATTTTTTTTTTTTTTTTTTTTTTTTTTTTTTTTTTTTGGTCTCTCTGGTGTGGGACAAGAGCGTGTTTTTTATAGGAGGAAAAGGAGTTAATGCCTAATCATTATCACTAGCACAAAGGCACATATGTTCATTAGCTTAGTATGTATATTGACTTTCTTTTAAGATTCTGACTTAAGAAATTATGTCAAAAGATAAAAAAATAGGATGCAGCAATTTAAAATTGTGACATTGTACTGCCTGAGCATAAAAAGATGTCTTTAGACAACTATGTAAAATACATGCTCAGGCAGAAAGATTGGTCAAAAACACTGTGCTTTTAAGACCAGACAAATAATACTTGCTGATTAATGGCAAATGGTTACGTCTGCTGAACCATTTTAGCTTCACTTTATAGATTGTTACTGAACTAACAGGTCATTTTAATCTACACTATACACCTAGTTAACAGCATGACATAATGACTACCCCAGGTTATCCAGAGACTATAATGATTTATTATTGTAGATAAACTGATGTATTTCTTATAACACTCTAGATTAATTATGCTCAAAACTACATTTAACCTGGTTGAGGCAAACAAAAATTCCACCCACTTGTGTTGCTTTGTAATATCTCACTGCCTTGGGAGAGAGGGAAGCAAATGGCCACTTACCCTAATACTCACTGAAAGCCGCACTCTTCTTTCCCTTAAAGGGATTTCACTTTATTCACCTGTTTTTAAATATGCCTTGCAAATAAATATTTCCAAGAGTTTTGGAAATATTGTAAACTGTTATAATTTCTACCAGTTTTCCTCCGATGCATAACTAAGGATTTTAGAGCTTACTTTAAGTTGCCTATTGGTGTTACATTGCCTTTCTGCTTGGTCATTCCTTTTTCTCTGACCCAATAAACTAGTTTGAGCAGCGATTTTCACAATTCTATATTTACAGACTCATAGAATGTTTAAGGTTGGATGGAACCTCTAGAGATTATCTAATCCAACCTTCCTGCTCAAGAAGGGACACCTAGAGCATGCCGCACAGAGTGGCATCCAGGCGGGTTTTGAAGACCTCCAGAGAAAGAGACTCCACAACCTCCCTGGGCAGCCTGTTCCAGGGCTCTGTCACCCTCACAGTAAAGAAGTTCCTCCTCACCTGGAGACGGAACTTCCTGTGTTTCAGCTTATACCCATTTCCCCTTGTCCTGTCACTGGCCACCACTTAGCCCATTCCTCCTTACATTCCCCTTTCATGAACTTATCCCCTCCCTTAATCACCTGTGTTGCTCTCCACTGGACGCTCTCTAGAAGCTCCACATCCCTCTTTTACTGGGAAGCCCAGAACTGCACACAATAATCCAGGTGTGGCCTCACCAGAGATGAGGAGAGGGGCAGAATCACCTCCCTTGACCAACACTCCTCCTGATGCTGGCCAGGATCCCATTGGCCTTCCTGGCCACGAGGGCACACTGCAGACTCATGGTTAACTTGGTGTCAACCAGGACTCCCAGGTCCCTCTCCGTGGAGCTGCTCTCCAGCAGGTCGTCCCCTAATCTGTCCTGATGCCTGGGGTTATTCCTCCCCAGGTGCAGGACCCTGCACTTGTCCTTATTGAACCTCAGGAGGTTCCTCTCTGCCCAACTCTACAGTCTGTCCAGGTCCCTCTGAATGGCAGCACAGCCCTCCGGAGTGTCAGCCACTCCACCCAGCTTGGTGTTGTCCACAAACCTGCTCAGGGTGAACTCAGTGCCTTCATCCAGGTCATTGACAAAGAGGTTGAAAAGCACCAGGCCCAGTACTGACCCTTGGGGGACACCACTGGCCACAAGCCTCCAAGTGGACTTGTCCCCATTTATCACCACCCTATGAGCTCTGCCATCCAGCCAGTTCTCGATCCACCTCACTGTGCACTCGTCCAGGCCACTCTCCCGGAGCTTCCGTATGAGGATCTCATGGGAGATGGTGTCAAAAGCCTTGCTGAAGTCAAGGTAGACAACATCCATGGCTCTCCCCTCGTCCAGCTGGCCAGTCATCCCATCATAGAAGGTTATGAGGTTCGTCAGACATGATTTCCCTTGGTGAATCCATGCTGACTACTCCTGATCACCTACTTCTCCTTGACATGCCTAGAGATGTTCTCTAGGATGAGATGCTCCATCACCTTTCCAGGGACGGAGGTGAGGCTGACTGGCCTGTAGTTGCCCAGCTTCTCCCTCTTGCCCTTTTTGAAGACTGGAGTGATGTCGGCTCTCTTCCAGTCCTCGGGCACCTCCCCTGCTCTCCAGAACCTCTCAAAGATGATGGAGAGTGGCTGAGCAATAACCTCCGCCAGTTCCCTCAGCACTCTTGGGTGCATCTCATCGGGGCCCATAGATTTTTGGGTGTCCAGTTTGCCTAAGTGATCCCTAAACCATTCCTTCTCGACCAGCAGAAGGTTTTCCTCATGCCCATTTTTCTCTTGTTCACCTGAGTCCTAAAGTTCATGGGGAGTGGTCTCAGCAGTAAAGACAGAGGCAAAGAAGGCACTTAGTAACTCTGCCTTCTCTGCATCCTCCGTCACCAAGGCCCCCTCCCCCATTCAGCAGCGCACTAACATTTGCCATCATCTTCCTCTTCTGCTAACATATTTATAGAAGCCCTTCCACACGGGCTTTAGTCTTCCTCGTTGCGCATCTGCATTCTCTGACAATGCGCCTATATTCTTCCCATGTGGCCTGTCCCTTCTTCCACATCCTGTACACTCTTTTTTTTTTTTTTTTTTTTTTTTTTTTTTTTTTTTTTTTTTTTTTTTCATTAACTTTGCCTAGCAGCTACAGGCAAAGTAGGTCCATCCATACAGGTCTCCTGCCCTGCTTACTTGACTTCTTTCTTATGGGAATGCACTGACCCTGAGCTTGGAGGAAGTGGTGTTTGAATATTAGCCAGCACTCCTGGTCTCCCTTTCCTTCTAGGACCCTAGCCCTCGAGACTGCTTCAAGGAGCTCCCTGAAGAGGTCAAAATCGTCTCTCTTGAAGTCCAGGGTAGCCATCCTACTTCTCACCCAGCTTCCTCCACGCTGGATTGTGAATTCCAACATCTCGTAGTTGCTGCAGCCAAGACTGCCCCCAACTCTCACATTTCCCAGTAGACATTCTTTGTTTGTTAGTAATAGGTCTAGCAGCACCCCTGCCCTTGTTGGCTCATCAACCACCTGCATCAGGAAGTTATCATCTGAAATGTTCTGCAGGAACCTCCTGGACTGTCTGTTCCTGGCTGTGTGCATTTACCAAGATTTTTTTTTTTTGTTATTCTCTTATGTTAAAGACTGACAAAAAAAAAAAGTCTTATAAAATAAAAATGGAAATGGAGTCTATTATTCTAGTTCTGTATATTGTTTTAGGTTACTATTAGTAAACTATTAGAAAAAAGAATTGTTACAGATCGTTGTGACAGACAATATATACTTAGAATCAAATTAGGGCCGCTTATTTTCCCCTCAGACTTCTATATGCTTCTTAATTTGTGATTTTTCCCTTTTTCTCATCATTCTTTCCACTCTTCTCTGAACACCCTGAAATTCTACAATATTCTTTTTTAAAAGATGAGGCCAATACTTGCAGCATCCTGGAAGAAAGCTCTTCATTGGTTTGTATGACTCAGGGGCAGATTCCTTTCTGAATAAAAATGTGCTGTTTTGATCCCTTATTAGAGCTAAACTGAGGGTGCTCCAAAAAATGCCTGTAAAAAGGAAATAAATTGCATGTAATGAATAGGCACAGTTTTGGGGTGTCTGCTAGCAGCCATCACTGCCACGAATGTTGATGAATGCAAGTTACAGGTAAAACTCTTCCAGGTGGGAAGTTGCAGCTGTATTCAGTCCATCACACTCAGCATCCATGTATTTGTTTTTCTCTAGCATTGCCTATTTAATTTGTAATAGAATTATTAATTTATATTTTTAATTTTGAGATCAAAGATTCAGAATTAGCTCTTCAAAATCCGTATAAGGATCCGTATAAGGATAAGTTTTTCTTTCAAAAGGAGCTGATGGACCTTTAAACATAAAAATATCACTTCCATGACTGCTTGTTACAGTTTTGTGTCTTTTCACTAGAAGGTCTGTATCGACCAGAAAACCTGATGCCAGGATATCTACAGATACAGTTCTTTTAATTGCTTATCTTTCCTAAAATCTCATACTGACATTTTCACCTTGAAGCATGATCCCATTGCCCAATAAGGCTAATTGCCTTTCATCTATCACAGTTCTGTTTGAACCAGCTAGTTGATTTGGCCCTGTCTCCCTCCATAGGTCTTGCTGTCTAGTCCCAGAATGATGCAGTCTAAGCAGCTTGAGACCATTTCCATCACATGAATCCAATCAGTGATTGTGTTTGGAAGCAGCTGAGAAATCCTACTCCTATAGGATGTAAGCAATAAATAATCACATGCAGTCACCAACTTCAAGAAACATTGCCTGAATAAAGGCTTGAACCAATATTTGACTGAAAAAGAATCAGAATATTTAATTATTTTGTAGCAGACCATTGCTCAGTATTCGCATATCAATTTTAGTCATTACACTTAACTTGAATCGATGTCCGTAATCAAGGAAGACTAATAAGTTCTGCAAGTAAGGTCATACGCCAAAAATATAAATTTACTTTTTTAAAGAAATGAGAAAGAGATGGGAGAAAATAAGAAGGAGGCAAAAAATCCATCTGGCCAAAAGCCACTAGTAGGAAATAGAGTTACTTCTGTTAGAAATTTTGGATTTCATATGCTGGGACAAAGGTTGATTTCAGGTGCAGATGTTATATTTTCCTATTGCCGTAGGAGTAATTTTTTCATCTTCTATTTCTGGGAAAACATTTTGAGGTATTTGTATGATTTGAACATGAGATAACATTTTAATATGTAAATTCTTCACTTTCATTGCTACAGAGTACAGAGGCATATTTTTCATTAAGAGTCTAAGAACTTTTTTTTTTATTTATTTCTAACACAAATCACAAGGAATATTGATCCACATACGGGAAAGAAATTCAAATTAAACAAATTATGAATGATTTTTATAAGGTGGAAATAGCATCCAGCTGAGAGGTTAGTGGGAGGAAAGAATCAGAAAGGGATTATGGGCATTACAAATGCGGGTTTGAGCACATGATGTTATATGGCAGGTCTATCATAAATTTAGGTTGATCTATGCTTTCCACTTAATTTTTATACTTTTTTTAAAAGTACTTATGCTTACAGATGGCATAAAGTTGATGTTGGAAAACTGTTCATCCTCATGCATATAATTGTGAAGAGAGAAAAGATTTCATACTATTCTGTGGATAGCAGAGAAAAGAAACTCCAAAATTAATATTTGAGAAAAAAAAAAGTAAAAGCAGAAAAGCAATTCTTTCATAGTTACACACAGTAGGAAAGAGAAAGGACATGGCTTTCCTAGATTAGGTACAGACTCTGCTATCATTTTAATGGATTCTCTTTAGGCTATCTGGGAAGGGTAAAAATATAGAGTTTAATTATGTGACCAGTGGAGAAGATGGGCATTCACAGAGTAATAAGTAGTAAGTTTGTCCTCAGCAGAACCTGAATGACCTGTTATGACAAAAATGGATCCATCATGGAATGATCAAGGCATTCCATTCCTGCTCTGGGAAGTGAAAACTGACCTGGCAGTGAGCCATGACAGCAAATTACCCATCCTCCCTGGCTGTAGTTATTTGCAATTACACTGTGTACATGCTAGTACACTAGTATTTTTTTTTCCATGTAATCGCTGTCTGTATGGCTTTGTTACTGTAATAAAGGATACCAAGTGGGTGGCTATAGCCAAGTCAAAGAATTAGACAAAATTCAAAGACAGTGGAACAATTTGGGAAATATTGTGTGTGTGTGTGTGTGTGTGTGTGTGTGTGTGTGTGTGTGTGTAAACATGGATGATGCTTATTTTGTTTATTTTTATATTCCTGAAATTAATTGTTTGAATTATTAGTTTGCAGTAGGACTTTGGTACATTGTTCCCTGGCAAAAGTTACAGAGGAATTATTAAACGTTACTTTTTTAGTCAAGGGTTATGAAAAGTTTTATTGAAAACTTTAGTAAACCCTCTCAGAATAGTTGACTACTGAAGAGAAGTATTTTTAATCGGAAAAAAATCCGATTAGTTTTAATATATAAGGCTGGAAAAAGAGGTACCCATTCCTACCTCCCTCCCCACCCCCCAAAAAAAACCCAAAACAAAACAAGAACATAGATTTACTTGCATCAAGAGACATTCTTTGTATTGCAGAACAGGTGTAGTAGCACATTTCCATAATGTTGGATCAATAAAGTGGCTGTACATACTCTATTAAATGCTTTCTTAGGAACACATAGACTTAATTGTTTTTGCTTAAAGTTTTCCAGTGTATGTGTTTTGCAGGAATGAAAAGTGAAGCCTAATCCATACAACAATATATTTTTCTGAAATTCTATAGAATTGAGATGATGATAAAGGGATGATACTTGACAGTAGGCTTTCCATACCTATCTGCAGGATGGATGATAGTTTGCCTTCCAATGTATCCTCTCATTTCCTTGCACACACTGGAAACTGCAAATAAAATTGGTTCAGAAACTTACTGTCAACCTTTTCAGAAGTTGCTCCTTCTGCCTCCACCCTCTCAGTAGATACCTGTTTGTTTTCTCTACAGTCTTCAGCTAAAAAAGAAGATATGCACTATTTTAACTCATTTTCCTGCAAGATATTAAGTTTAAGACCCAACCTACTCCTTTTCTCCAGAGGGAGAGCAAAGACTTAGAAAGTAGCCAAAGTGAAATTCCTGGAGGGGGAACAAACAAATCCTGTGTCAACAACAAATCAGGTTCACTGAAATGTTGTCAACTTTTCAGAAAAAGAACAGCCTAAAAATAAATGTACAGAGAAAGGAACAGTGATGATAGACAGTATTGAAGAGGCAATGGAGAAAGATAATCTTCAATACTGGAGAGTATTTGAGGACAAATTTTAAGAAAAAAATGAAATAAATATGTAGTATGCTTACATTATGTTCTCATCAAGATTATTTGAGACAATTACATTGACAATTGCATAAAGCTACCAGTACCATACTTGTGTGGAATTGCACTTCAATTGTGTGGCAATTCTTTAAATTTTCAGGAAGCATTGTTTATGATCCCAAATTTTGGCTGTGAAGCTTTGCCTTCCAAAACGATGTTCACACTCGCAAACACAGTGCTGCACCATCTGCTTGCTAGGGACACACATCTGAAAGCAGGATTTACTCTGTTGAGGCAATCTCTAATTCATTGAAATGGCATGACTCTGGATTCAGAGCAGTCAGTACAAAAGGAAACCGAGTGACAGGCAAAGCATGTGTGAAAATGCATGAGCTTCAAAGGCAAAGCATTCATGAAACTGCATGAGCTTCAGCACTTTTCTGAAAGACACAGGCAGCCCTCCAAAAAGTGAAATATAGAAGATTCAGTGGGATACTGTCTCCATGCAAATATTCAGTGCACCTGGAGAAGGAGATGCCCGCAAAGAATAGTTCAAGGAATACACCACATAGTGAAGGTCACTTAGAAAATGCTAAGGACAAGAAGCCTCCTTTCTCCAAACATTTAGAAATCTTTTTAGGTATCAGTTCAAGTTCCTGAAGCTCCTGAGCCTGAGAACTTTGTATAAAGTTAGGTATACAAAGAACTGAGCGGGATTTTTTTTTTTTTTTTTTTAATGTAGGTGGTATGGGAACTGTACTTTTATAATGACATGATAATTACCAAAACAAAAAGTGGGAAGCCCATACTCAGTTCTCTCTTGAGCCTGAGGAGATTCAAACCCACATCTGCAGTAACTTTAGATAATTCCTTAATCACTAGGCCGGAGAATAATTATACGACTTGTGCATTTTACGTTATGTAGTTGTTGCCTAAAACACTGAGGCAGCTCACTACCATCTATTTCAGAGCTCTGTCCTCTGAAGTGACACGTTTGGGATTTTTCTTGCTTGTATTCTATCTAGCTCTGAAACTGTTCTCCATTGTACAAATGGAAAGAATACCTGACACCAATGGATTTAAAGTTACTGTCCTCTTAGTGACATGTAAGTTACTCAAACTACTATAGAAAAAAAAATTGCAACTTAATTTTAATTGAGTCCCCCTGAAATCAAAAGAATTAATCACGCACTAGAATGAGGTTTAGAAAACTGCATATCTCTGATGTTCCCAGAAAATGGTAAGGAAAGTCCACCTTCAGTTGTAAACGGATTAAGATGAAATACTTTCAGAAACTCAATACTGAGTGCTTTTGTGGCAAGCTAATGAACTCAGTTCTCACAATGAGGTCTCAAAGCATACAAAAGTTAGGAAATAGTTAGCATACAAATGTTAGGAACTCAGCATCATCTGAGTATTACATGGAGAGTATTTTTTTAAGGGATCTCAAAGCCCTGTCAAAACAGCAGTCTTCATTTCTCTGTTTTGGAAAGCGTACATTGAACAGAGTTCACTCCTAAAAAGTAAAAAGTCTAGTGACATATTCTTGGAGAACATGTCATTTCGATATCAGAGTATTTGAGGGAATTAGAGCCATGCAGTCATTCTGATGTTTGTCTCGCTCTCTTTAACTGTTTTTTACTATATTATTGACAAAAGGATTTTTTTTATGATAAGTTATAATTTTGTTTCTCCATTTCCTCCCAAATCATTATTCCAAAATATCTAATTTGATAACATTGCATCAAAAAATATCTGCCCTCAGTAGCTTTGCCTTTCTTGTGCAGCATTTCTGTGGTAAACGATTAACTGTTTGTCAAAATATGATATATTCCAGAAGAAATTAGAATGTCATGGCTAATATGAGAAAGATTCTGCTTTTCCAAAATATGAATGGAATAGGAAGGGGTGGTTTTCAAAACATACATACATACAAACAAAAGCCCTTAGATCCTAAGAGGNAAAAAAAAAAAAAAAAAAGCACTCAGTCCCATTAAACAGCTCTCGAGGAATTATTAATTCCCACAGGATTTTTTAAAATTCTTTTTTTTCCTCCTCTCTGTGTCCTCTTCTGACAGTTCTTTAATCTTCACTTCTCTCTTGTTGCTTACCATTTAGTCTCATGTTGTTCCTTTCTTCCTCTACTCCCTGTTCAGATTTCTTTCATTACCCTGTTTTGCTCTTCATTCTCACCATATGCTTTCTTCATATTTTTTTTGTTCATACAGTCTAAATGTCATTTTACTTTTTGAGAATTTTAACCTGGTTCTCCTGTTTGCCTTTCAAAAGAGGAGATCAAAATGTTTATTTTTGTTTCCTCTGTTCCCATTACTGTCTTACCTTGACTTAGCTTTCTATGACATTCGTGGCCTTATATCTAAAACCATAAAGGGATTTTCCTCAAGGTGCTCAGCAATCAGCTTCCAAAAATAAAACTCTTTTAAAATTATTTCAAATTTGCATTGAAAACTGCTGACAGATGCAAAAATCTTTACCTTTTAAGACTGAATTATATTATAATCATAAATTACATCATTAATACATACGTACATTACAATCATTACTCTTAGACACAACACCAAATCCTTAATATGCTCAGTATCACATGCATTTGTGGGCATAATACAATATAGAAATATTTCAGCCTGAAGACTACAAGAGCAAAAAATAGTGTAACTGTTTGGATTTTTTTTTAATGTATTAAAATTCTCAGAGAGTGACTACAACCTGTCAATTGAAGTGAAATTACAAAGCTCTTACAATGCACACTAATGAAATAGCAAAATGGTAGGAATGGTATCATAAACCATTTCTCATTCATTTAAAGGCCTTCAACAAGTTTGGAGGCATTAATATTTAAACTTAAGCATACATTTTGTGTTGAGAAGTTACAAAAGCTTTCACAATATTAGAAGCAGGAAGGTATGTGGTAGAATAATGCACTTGCTGGGTTACTGTAGGTCAAAATGAGACCAATTGTTACATTTCTGACAAAAAAAATTGCTTTAAGAATTATATTACCACCAAATATATCTCAAGATCATTTTAAAATGCTGTAGGACCTCATTGATGCCAGCAAACAAGAAATAGCATCAGATTTTTCCAAACCAGAAAAGTGTTTGCAGCATGCATCTGCAGGCACAGCATCAATTCTCTTGCTCAGAGCATTCTTGTTCTTGCACAAAAATCCTCTCATACATGTACTATCATTTACAAGCATCTTCTAACATTTTTCCCACTTTTGTTCAATTACTTTATGGTAGAAGGTGAAGATTTTTGTGTGATTCTGTGGTCAAAATAATAATTACCTTAAAACCCATCTTTCTTCTCTTAGAAGCTTTTTTCCAGCTCCTGTTTGTTGGTTGTATTAAATATATTTTATGGAAATACTTGAGAACTCACCTCGTCAAGGAGGATTCTCATTTTTGTTTGAAAAGCATTGGTAAAACAAATTCCAAAGAAGGCATGGAAAAAAAAAAAAAAAAACCCAACATTTAGAGAGTCATAGATTCTCTGCAGTGAAATATCATTCCTAGAGACAGGAAGCATCGTAGTTTCATCAAGGAGAATCCTGAGTCCAGCCTTTTTATTGGCTTGAACAGATCCAGTCAAAAGATATCAAAATAGAAACTGTTTTCACAGGAGGCAACCGCTATTATTAATATAATATAGCTTTGCTATCAGAAGTTGATAAATAGAATTCTACACATAATCTTTATGTAAGGCAGATTTTGCAAATAGTTTATGTTTACTTGAAGGATGATGTATAAGTTTGATTGTGAAGGTGATTCCCTCCAAGAACAAAACTATAATACATTTTGAATGATTGCCTGTTAATTCAGCTGTCATATATCTAATGGCAGACATTTGTTTGCATGATTTGAAGTGCAAGTATTGTGGAAAGCATAAAAGGGGTACAGGACTGCTGTGTAAACCGTGGGAAAATATGACAATGCCAGAAATTGAAATGCAGTTTCTTTCTACGAAATCTAAAATACAGATATGATGACCATGCAACCAGTCAAACTGAACCAGTTGCTGATCTGAAAAAGAAAAGGTAATGAGGATAATCAGGTCAGAAAGTGAGGAAATAGAAAAAAAAAATACAGAAAAAAAAAAATAAAGACATTCTGAAAGAGAGGTCCAAAATTGAAAGCAGACTACTGAAACATAGAAAAAAAATGTATATATACAGTGGTTCTAAAAATTTATAAAATTACAAAAACAAAAGGTCAAAGAATCAGTAGATTTAAGAAAGATGAGGAAAATAGAAGAGGAAAAGTATGCATGCCTACCAAAGTATATTCTACATGGAGATATCTAAAAGAAATGGTCAAAGATAATTTAACTGAACAGGAACCTGATATTACAGATTTCAGACTGTATTCTATTCAACTTAAATAACAGCTTAATTTAATCATTCTTGAAACATGTATATAAGACTGGAAAACAGAGTTCCCGTCGGAATCCATTTTTTTCTCTATTTTCCAATTACACATGCAGAAGCACAGTTCAGTTGTGGGGGTGTTTTTGGCTGTTTGCTTATTTTTATGGTGACCTGCACTACTTATCCAGATATTTAATCAGTTACTTCTTAATACTCCATAATGCAACAAATGGTTAGGCAAATCATTTTCTGATACTTGTCTTTTTGATACTTAGCCTAAAATGAAACTTATCTGCTAGTATCCGATTTGTATTGCTGTGACTGTACTCCCGACCATGTTTCTAGCTTGCTTTTCTGTCAAATCTGGATTAAATCTCAACCTAATATGCAAGATGAGTTATGCACAGAATTCCACATGAGGTCTCATCTAGTAGCATTACTATTTTCCTGCTATACCAGATACAGAGTTTTGAATTCATGTTATGCTTTCCACAGTTGCAATATATCACAGCTTAATGCCATTAAATACATTAAGGTCTTTGTCTTCCTCAAGGTAAAGATCTCAGTGGATGGCATATGGTTTACCACT
This sequence comes from Nothoprocta pentlandii, assembly GCA_013398315.1. Taxonomy (NCBI): domain Eukaryota; kingdom Metazoa; phylum Chordata; class Aves; order Tinamiformes; family Tinamidae; genus Nothoprocta; species Nothoprocta pentlandii. Next base: position 24,607 of record VZSG01000853.1, read on the forward strand.
GACTTCTGTCTTCTTTAGATCATTAAAATTTTGATCATCAAATCACGTTTTCAGAACATGTATGAATATAAATGCACACGACTAATAAGGAAACCCTCAGAATTTCTGAGGCTTATGCTTGAATGCTATCTCACTATATAAGCTGTGAAGTCTATTAAATACGACGACTATTAAGGAGAAAAAGAAATGGATTCAGCAGAAATTGTAATCAATGCTAGTTATATTTTTACTTGACTGGCATTTATAGATTTTACAACATATCTCCATCACCACATGTTTGCAGAAGGCTGCACAGAAGATTGTGAGTGGGCTGCATTTGTGCTGTTCTTACCTTTTTTGATGGAATTGTGATGAACCTGAAAACAAAAGCAGTGTAAAATGTTCACAAAAAATGTTCATATTAAAACATTTACAAAAAAAGTAAGCAAAAACTTATTGAAACTTAATCCTTTCATAACTATTGTGATAAATCAAGAGTCAATTAGATATAATGTAGTGGTAGTAGGTAGACTGGAAAAAGAACTTTATAGGACTTTATAGGACTCATAATGTCAAAATTTAGGATTCACAGTAAAATCCAAAGGAGGGTTAAATATATGGGAATTAAGTAGATAAGACTTTATCAGGAGCATCTTGGAACAATAAGTTACTCATTATATTCATTAATATTATCACATTTGTATTTACTAATTACCAATTATTCACAATCAATTAGGGTAGGGTTTTTTTTTTGACTGTTTTATAAGTTATATTCCTCCAATAGTTTCATGTATATTTTCATGAACCAGATCACACACTATGTACTTTGTGTAGAGAACTGTTTTGCCTAGTGGTGGGAAAATAATAAATCAATCATGTAATTAAATTCTATGTCAGAATCCTCTGAAAAATTGAATTTGTATTACTAATGTTAACCTATAAAAATGACAAATTCTATAGTACTAGTTCCTTCTGTGTTCAAATATAATCTTTCATGCACAAACTCACTAGTAAGCTATACAAAGCAGAGGAAGTTTTTTAAATGGATTTTTGTTTATGTGTGAACAAAAACTAAAATTGGGATCAGCAGTGCTTAATTCTCTGCTTGACTGATGTCATATTTACTTAAAAAAATAAACTTGTGCAAAGTTGTATGGTGAAAAATACGATGCTGAGGACAAATAGCATTTTGATTTGAATATAGCATGCTTCTCATCTTTTTACTTAACTCCACCACTAAATATAGGGAGGAAATAACTGACTCTAAGTTTTAATAAGTGATAATATGGCAAAGTAAACTCAAAATACATTTTCTTGTTACATGTTACAAAACAAAAAAAATAACCTGCTTTGTTCTCTTTTTTTTTTCTTGCTTGCTTCATCATTTTCATCACTAGGAGACTCTTGATGACTTAGCCTTTGCTGGGTTTGAATTGAAAACAAAGTGAGAAGAAGAAAAAAATATATATACTTTTTAATGGGATATGATTGTATTCCTCCCCACGAGGCCACATTTAGTCTGAGAAATGCTTTTCCAGAGGAGTAGGAAATGACTATTCTTAAACCACTAAAGTACAAAACGACCAACTCTCCAAGGACTTATCTCATTTCTATTTTCTTTTTGACTGTGTAAAAATATTTGATGCGTGTATTTGTGTGTGGGTACCTAAAGAACAAGGCAAAGACAATATAAGTTTAAAGTCTGCCACTGGAGGAGTTTTAGCTATGTGTGTGGTTCATGTAGATAAATCTATCCCTTTCAGATTATTCTTTAAGCTAGCTAATATTATTTTCTTTGTACTTCTATATTAATGCTAGCTTCAGAATTCAGAAGAAAGTAAACTAACTGAACATTGCTTTTTCATTCCAGCCGGCTAATTAATATTCAATTAATTTAATGACAAAGTTTAATCACCAAGTTTTCTAAAATTAAAGCTGTGAAAAATCACAATACTTTCTTTTGAATGTCTTTTAAAAAATCATTCTTTTAACATAGTGCATAAAAATAAATTGCACTGTTCTTCATTTCAGTTGCTTTGAATTAGCCTGATCTAGCACTCTCAAATCATGTTTAGAAGGAGGAGGTGTTGGTAAAGGTCTGTCACTCAAAATCCATGGTTCAAACAATCTTACAAAATTACTTTTATGTCTGTGAGGGCAGATGACATTCGATTACATCTATGACAGAGCACCTACAGATGTAATGCTGTATTTCAGCATAAAGTGTTTTGGTAAGGGAGCAAGAATGATCTGTCTTTGTAACCTAGTAATTCAGACCCCCAAATCTGACATTTCCATCTCAGCTCTCACAGAGAGCCAATTGGCCTGGAGTGGTATTTTGCTAAATATAACCTGAAAAAAAAATTTTGAAAGAATAAAATATTGTCCTTCATCAAATATGGTAGCTGTTTAACTAGAGTAACTTAGTTGAATGATATAATGTTATAGCATAAGGAGGAATACTATATTACTCTGTAAAATTATAATGAAAAAAATAACTATTGTAAAAATCAGACTAAAAAATATCATTTACAGGTTATTTTGCTGTAAATTCACCAGCCCCTCACAATTATACTGTTACATATTTTGCATATATACTATATATAGCTATACATTCCATTCTTTACACATGTCTATGAAATGGTTTGGTTTGCACTAAAGACACCAGGTGTACAGAAAATGACCTGGAAAGATTTTAAAAAATCCTGATAGATCTTCATCTAATTTTGACACATATGAATTAATGATATATGGAATTTTTCTCTCAGGATATCCATCCACTTGAGATGAGGTCTTCTAGAAAAAGAATCAGGTCACACATGGACCACTGTGAATGAAAATAAGGCAACAAGAGAACTTCATTTCCAAGAGTTTGAATGAGCAGAAAAAAAAACAGTACCGATAAACAACATATATATTATGAGAGAAAGTGATTGTATAAACAAACCTAGAAAACTCATATTCCTCACAAATATCCTATTAAAAGCTTTGTTATAAATCATTGACTTTATCATATCTAACACATTAAATGATTAACATTTAACATAGGTAGCAGCTAACTGTAAAACAATTGACATTATTACAGAAGGAATAGGAAGAAAAGCTTTTATATTAATGAATAAATAGGCATTTGGGTTATCCTATGAGAGATTTCTGGCAGAATAGCTTGCATTGTACTAAAATTCAAACATGAAAGATCACAACTGTAAGAAAAAAAAATGTATGTAATCTTTTTCCTATGTAATTTTTCATTTCTGTAACACATGACTGTAAACAATTAATTCATCTTCTCGTGAGGCTACAGACTCAGTGTACAGAAATCTGCAGGTTCTTCAAAACTCTTAAAACGATATGTATAAATATCTGCAAAATAGCATAGTAGTATAATTATATTTATGCTTTGCTTTGCAATTAATAATCTATGCATTGATGCCTTAATCACTTTGACAAACAATTTCAAATTACATCAATTCTCTTTCCTCTTTCCTAAACAAAATTCTTTCAAAGCAATGAAAGTAACTAATGGATTACATTCTCAAAAATGTTTCCTCTTAAATAAAACAAAATACTGAAATAAAAAAATAAAAAAACCTCTGTAAATATTTCAATACCTGAAGCAAACATATTTTCCAGAATCTTTTTTACATAATACACAGGTACATAAAGCCTACATGATATTTCCAATGAATATTTAATTTTCTTAAAGGGCAGGATAAAAAAAAATACTGTGATTCTTTCTTTAGACAAATAAATGGATGGCTTACCATCATCTTAATTTATTAAGTTAAAAAGAAGTCCACAATCTTCAGCACATTCTCTCAGGAAAGTGATAAATGTTCATATTGAAGTCAGCTGGCATAAATCCTGGAAATCTACACAAATTCTGACATCACTGAATTTCAGATATAAATAAAGTAAAAATATCTCATAACTGCTTATAAGTTGACTCATGAATGCAATGTTTGATTTGAAATCACTTTTGAAAGTGATTTTAATTTAGTTAAATGTAGATGTCTAAATATAAGCCTTGCAGTCTTATATTTAGGGTGCACTCTTTAAGCACCCAAGAGTGCTGAGGGAACTGGCAGAGGTTATTGCTCAGCCTCTCT
>VZSG01000853.1:30054-43383 GCA_013398315.1 Nothoprocta pentlandii
CTTCTCTGGAGGTCTTCAAAACCCACCTGGATGCCACCCTGTGCCACATGCTGTAGGTGTGCCTGCTTGAGCAGGAAGGTTGGTCTAGATGATCTCTAGAGGTCACTTCCAACTTTGAATATTCTGTGATTCTGTGATTCTATGAAGCCTGTTTCCTTTCCCTATTAGTGAAAAATAGGTGCTTTTAAGTAGCAATTCACCTTTTAGATCTCAGCTTTAGTATGAGATTAACTGTGCCTTAGGAGCATATATTTCTCTCTGTTGTCTGGTAAGGGAGCCCGATGTCTAAAATGAGGTAAAAGGAATCCCATTCAGATTTTCTATTATTTTAAAGTGTTCCATCAGATGGTGAAAAATGAGCTTTGTAATGCTGAATTATTTTTGTAGCACTTTGGAAAGAACAGTATATTTTTAACACTCAATCCAGGTTCACTGTGTTTACTATCAGTACAGTGTTTATTATTTCATATCAACAACTCCTTAATATTTCACTTCATCGTACTGATAACTGACAGCTGAGTCTTAGTCAGTGTAGCAATAGTGAAAAAAATTTACCAGGGAAGCTTTCACTGCAATAAAGACTCAAAATACTTGAACATATTTGTAATGTTTGGTATTCAGTTATCCTGTAGTGAACTTAGAAAGGACAGTGGTAGAAGTATGCTAAAAAACTTAGGGTTGTTATAGAAATTAGTTTAGTAGATACCAAATTTAGTATATATCCATGTGTCTACCGATTTTAAGTAACAGCCAAAAATCAGCAATAAATAAATAAATAAATAAATAAATAAAACCACAGTTTGAATGTGTTAGCACTTCTTGAACTTAAGCAGCTAATTTCTTTATTAGAAAAATAAGCATTAAAGTACAGGGATGTCCTATACCTAGTGATGTCCTGGATACCTATTCTTATAATCTGTAACTCAGATGGGAGCCTGCAAATACATCCTCAGTAGCGCTTAGAAATGTAGTAGTGAACTCTTAAAACTCAAACTAGAATGTATAGTAACCCTTTTTATATTTCATTATCTTGCATGACAATATCATTAGAAAGTGGATTATGTCTCAGTATGCCTTTTCTCTTTGCAATAGATGGCTAAAATTGCAGTATTTGCTTGACAAGATTAACTTCTCAGTTATGACCCTTTTAAACATTTTTCAAGGGCTTTGGCAGATAAAGGGTCAGAGCTCCAAGAACAACAACTATATTTTAGAGTATATATACTCTTCATCTTTCCAGTGCTGAGCATTTTACTTGAAATTGGCTTCCAACTTTGTTCTCCAACTGAAGACTAAAGTTTTTATTCTGATTGGGCAGAATCAGGAAATGTTGATATATCTCTAGGTGCATAAATCTGCTTATGCTTATTGATAGTACTGCTCTCCTGTTTTATTTTTTCCTTTTGAATAACTTCTCCTAGAGTGAGAATTTTTCTGAATTATAATTATTAGAAAAATAAGAGATATTTAACTCCATACTTGCCTATTTTTTTAGTTTTGGAGCTAATCTGCAAGAGTTGTCCATCTCCTTACACTTACATTTCATTTTGCTGAGACACAGTTTTTACTCAAACACATGGACAAACTTTGTCATTTGTACTCCCTTCTATGTTAATGACAATATTATTACCACTGCTCTTAAGGATCAGTATTTTTAAGAACTGAGTCTTACATGTCTGAATAAGAGAAAAAACTGTTGAAAAGATAAATTATATCTTTTAGAGAAAGTACACCAAAGATAGATGATATTCTTTTATTTAACAAATGTATGCTTTTGACTAAGTTGATTTGTGATTATTTAACACAATTATTACTTTTTATGATCAAAATTATTCTCAAAAAGTATAAGCTAATCTCAGGTGAGAAGTGCTTAAGATGGGTAATCAATCTGTACATTGTAAACAAAAAACAATTACTTAATTCAGAAAAAAAAAAAAACGAAATCTTCATGGCCACAATTATATATTAAGAAGCAGGCGGTCTAATTGTAATTCTTTTTTTCTGAGACAAAGTGATAATATTTCACTTTAAGTGCATTGCTTCATTTTGTGAAGACACGCTCCTATTAATGCATTTCTATCTTTCATATCATTCTAAATAACACTGTTCCCATTTAGATTTGACGGGGGGTACATACAGGGGAAAAATCACCTCCCTTGCCCTGCTGGCAACACTTTCCCTAATGCAACTCACAATGTCTTTGTCCTTTTCTGCCATCACTCATCTTGTTGCCCACCAGGACATCCAGGACCTTCCATCCAAACCGCTTTCCAGCTGCTTTCCAGACAGTTAATCCTTCCCAGAAGCGGAGCTTCATTCTCCTTTGTTGGGCTTCTCATTTCATATCTTTAGGACATTGGACATGTCATTAGGAGTTTCCACATTCTGACCTAGTAGGAACTGGGTCTGCCTCCTATAGTTGAATATTTGGGCTTCTGGATCTTCAGAGTCACAGAAACTTGAATAGTATTTTCTTTTCATTTGTTCTCTCACGCTGCACATTCTACTGCGCTACTCCTGCAACTTCTTTACTCATGCACCTCAGATCCTCAACCACTGCACACCTCTTGTAGACTGGCCGACCATTAGTGCCATCCTCAGTGAGGGGCCTTAAACCCCTGCTTGCAGCCACACTACATCCTCCTTCTGAAGCTGCATCTGAGTTCTGGGTTGAAGTCTCTGATGTTGCAACAGCAGTCACTCCAGTAGATGCAGGGACTAAATCCTGTGCTATTTTGTCCCCACAGTTGAAGACATTTGAGTGCTGAGCTGATTAGCACTGCCAGGCCCTTCTTCATACCTTTCTAAGCAAAGTGATGTATCTGTTCATTGCACTGTTGGTCTGGATTTTACAGAGGCCTCTTCCCAGCCCTGTCTAGAAGGTGCTTGACCTTCCCTGATCAGGTGCCCCTGCACCCTCTAAACAGGAGCAACCCATAGAAATCATTAGTAACTGCAAGAGCTTTTCAGAAGTCGTCAGTCTCCTGTGGCTGTTCTTATTTGTATTTATCTGCCTACAGAAGGTATGCTCAAGTTCCTCAGGATGATCCCAGGAATTCCCCAACAATCTCTCAATAAAATCTCCAAAAGATCTGGAAGATCCTGAAGTAGAACTGCTGTTTAAACTGCCTCTGCAAGATGTGTTCCAGGCCTGGCTCCAAGTAATCCAAAAGGAGTTATCCAAAAGAAACACAGTTGTGCATTCTGATATCACTCCACTGTACAAAAAGAAGAGATTGAGATGTTCTCTGCAAAGTAAACTTCTGTCCAATTTAAAATAATGAAGCAGATGCAGGTAATGGCTCCAAAGTACCCAAATTTGAATAGACCTTGCAATGCAACTATATATCATAGATGAGATTGCACATCTATGTTCTGACATATCTCTACAGCTAAAAATGCCTTTGTCACAATTCACTATGGCCACTGAAAAGGCCAAAATCCAATCTAAATTGCCATTCACTATCCTGAGGGCTTTTTCATTTTACTGTTTTGTAAGAAATACTTTTTATTTAATACCCTTGCTATAGGTTATATATTCTCAGATGCGTTCACTTGCATCTCCCCTGTCTCATACATGGTGCAATTTTCTTTTTAGTAATGGTAAGGATAATTAGCCACTGAAACAATGTACCTAAGGTCGTGATAAATTCTCTAAAATGTGAAGTTTTTAAATTGAGATTAGATTTATTTCTCAGATAGAGCGCCTTGCTCATCCTGAAGTTACAGGATTGATGCAGAAATCACTTGTTAAAATTCTATGGCCTGTGTTATGCAGGAGGTCAGACTAGATGATCATAATAGTTCCTGCTGGTCTTAAAATTTATGGAACTGTGAATCATTTCAGTATTTTATGTGCATGCTACTAATTCTCTTTCTTTTTCAGTACTATTTCTCTCTCCTTGGAGGTTTTCATAACAGCTCCCAAATGAATTTAGTATTATCTCTGAATTCCATTTACATGCTGTAAATTCAGCTGAATACATTGTCATTTATCAGTACACTGTTTGCAGTCCTTCAGCAAGTTTTCATTCTGTGTGACAGTGTTCATATCCATGCCAATTTGAATTAATTTTGTGAGTAGAATTTCATTTGACACTGTATCAAATGCTTTAATAAAAGCTAGATATATCGACTCTATTCCCCTTATCAACTGTTTTTGTCACTTTATGAAAAAAAGTTATTTGTGTTTGTCTGGAATGATTTATATTTTGTAAAACTATTTCTAATTTTGATCATGGATCATCAAGTGAGAGGTGCTAAAGAGTATTATAGATGTTTTCTTTACAAACTGAAACCTTTGAAAATGTAAGAGCAGATAAACCTCACGCTCATGGGTAAATTTGGAATATATTCAGACTTTCTTCCTACTCACTGTCCACAACTGACATATACTGTGTATTTGTCTAAGTGTGTAAGAAAGATACTCAGTAATGGTCACTGTCTAAAAAAAGGTTCAGATATCTACCTTGGTTCAGTCTGCCTATGAATCTAGATGAGGACAATGTATGTTCTTTTAGCCTATTGTGCAGAAGAATGCTAATGACAACAGGAGGCTAATGGTGAATGTGGCTGGCTTATGAAAACCTTCTTAAGTACAAATTCCATTTTTCATATTCCTAAATAAATAGTAAACCAACTGACTTATCTGTTACTCTCTGCCTCTCTCCCAAGGGAGAATCTGAATCTGCAATTCACTGAATTGAATCTGCAATTCACTGTTCAAAACAGTCCATAAGAATGTACATGTACACAAACAAATGTAAGTTCTCCAACAGGTTCATTCTGACAGAGAGAGAAAAGGCAAGATTAATGGCTCTATCACACAAAAGGCACCTAAAATTAGTATCTTAATCAATTTATAGTCATGGAGAGTCAGGTCTGACATAAGGGTATAATTTAGCTCAAAAGCTTAAAGATCTTGTTCTGTCTTATTCAAAGTGAAATGAAATCAGATAGAGATCTGATTCTCAGATCATCCATAACCATGCATATGAGTACATACGGGTACATACAAGTTAGTTCCTGAAAAAAGTAGGTTTGCAGATGGAAGAAGAAATGCATGGCAAAATTCAAGTTCTCACCAGTTAATTCTTTTTTTTTTTTTTTTTTGTTCTGCTCTGAAATTCAAGTATGTTAAATAACAATAACAATAGTAGTACTTAATAATAGTAATTATTAGTAATAATAATTCTTGAATGGAATTATCATTCAATAGATTTGGTTTATTTATCAAATAGAACATTCAGTAACCATTTTCTTCTAATCATGCATGTAAATGTAGGTAAAATCACAGACTGCTGGGAGGTACCTATGCAGTCTTGCAGATTATTTGTAGAGTCTGTCATAGAGACAGTAGCTTGCCAGGACATCACCTATCTGAAATAATCATCTGTTGCCTGTTGGAACTACCAAAAATTCACTGAATCTCCTAATGTGATTTAATTAACAGAGAGTGCATGGAGATAAAACCAGAGATTATAGCAGCACCCTACATATTTATTTGAAATAATAACTAAAGTTTTCAGCCTTAGTATCAATATAAGAATTTTATTTTCTTTATGTTCATAGCATTTCAAAAATATCTGATTGTCATGATAGTAAGCTCTTTTATTTACTAGATTTTGTGAGAGGAAGTTCAATGAAGTATGACAGAATACAAATCAAGCATCATATTGCATCACTGACTTGCACAAAAAACATTGGTGTTCTTCAGATCATCTGGATAGGAAGTGGCAAGGATAGCAAAAGGAAAATCTCTGTTTCTACCTCTCTCTTTTCCCTTCACTCTAAGAATTCTCTAATGTGCAATGCTTTAATATACTGTAGTTATGCTATTACGTAGTTTATCCTTATATATAAAAGGCACTGCCTTATGATGAAATATTATATATAATATATTATATTTTATAAATGAAGTCCTAAATCATGAGTTCTCATAGTTGTCTATTGTACAACAATTACTATAAGCTTTTACCATAATCCATAAATAAACGAGACTATATTTTTATGTTTTGATTTAGGATGTTGTGGACTTAAGTAAAACTTAAGAACTTAAGTAGACCTTGTAGTAGAAATGAACTTCTAAGTTGTTTCCTAAGTAAAATGCATTTAAAACCTGATCATGTATCTTTTGTCTAATAGCTATATAAGATTATTTTCTGATTCTCCTAAAGTCTTTCAGTTACTTATTCTACTTTTTTAAGATACTTTCATTGTATCATTCTGATATTCCAGCATACTCTCTTAGCTTCCTTGGCCTTTCTCATCTTTGTCTGCCTTATTTGCTTGGCTCCATTGGCTCTGTGATTTTTCTGACTGTACATTTAATCTCCAGCAAGACCTATACAGTCATCAGACTAATCAGCAACGTAATAATATTAAAAAAAGAAAAAGGTTAATTAGCAAACTGAGTTTTCACTTTCTTTCTATAGGACATCGTTCAAAACAAGAATCTGCTTGGTGCTGAGATCTTAAGCCATTAATAATCTTTAGAGTATATGCAAAATCATCTTTTTGATACTGTTGGTGTATTTTGCCCACTTTTTACTGATTTCAGTGAGTCTATTATCACACATTGGCACAGTTCCAGGTAAAACATAAGGTGCTGTTTTGCACATCACAAGTTTCTAGTAGGTTCAGGTCATTAAACATCTAGGTGAATATTTACTTTGTATGGATTTTTTTCTTGTTGATAGTAGTGCAAAAAATCTACATATCTCACAGTTGCAAGAGCATGCCTTATTTTTACATGATTTAACGAAACAAGAAGATTTTTTTTTTTTACTTTAAAAATAGTAAGGCTATAACTTGCAATTGCCAGTGCCTCCTGCTAATCTTTGGTCCAATATATTTCTCTCTTGTGTTTTCATCCCATTCTTTTTCCAAATAAAAGGCAGTTAGGTGATAAATAAGGGGTTTCATTTACTGCAAAGATTCCCAATTTCCCTGGAATTCACAGTTTTAATATTTAAAATTAGAAATACTTTGCTAGTAATTCTGTGTATGTGGGATGTGTATGTATATATTGATATATGTATGTATATGTACAAATATATGTATTATTTTGTGCCAAAACAGCCATCTGTTTCAATATTGACTTGTAACATGAGGCTGAAAATACACAAAAGTTATTCCTCTCCTTCTCACTTATACTCTTCACTAAATTCTTTACCAGAATTTTGAGTGAAAATGTTTTCAAAGAAAAATAAAGACACCGTTGAGAATCCCTTTGGCCCTGTCTTCTGCCACATAAGAAACTAAAGTGAGAAAGTTTTTCTCAAAATTAACTGAGTGATGTGAATGTGTACCGTGCTCTACATTTCACTGTCCCTACTGGCATTCATTTGCATCTATTTCTTTCACTTAACTAACTATCTATCTCTTAATTTTGGGGTTGTTTTTGTTTGTTTATTTGTTTTGATATGTGGCTCTTATTTTCCATGCAGCATTTGATTTTTAACATAAACAATGTTTGTCAGCTAGATCTGCTGATCCCTGCTAAATTAAAGAACTTCTCAGTCCTTCTAGGAATAATTCTGAGAAAACTCTCTGAGTTTTCCTTGGGTCACTGATTGATGACTTCCACCTTAGCTTTTTTTACGTACAAAAGCTCTTTCCTTAGACCATTTATCTCAAAAGATGACCAGTATCTGCACAGTGCTGAGTTCTCAGAGTGCAAGTCTTTACTGAAGCTCTGCGTTACCAAGAGATGATAACCTAATATAACCACTCCTATAACTGTTTAATTTTTCTTTGCTTTCAGAGTATACAGCTGCCTTGAGATCACCTAGTAATATCACTTTAGACATTCCAGTTCCTAGGATTACCTCCTATGTATTTCCAAGATTCCCAGACTAGATAATAGAGTTGCCTGGGAATTGCTGGACTCCTCTCTTCTCTCTGTGCTTGAGTTAATCAGCTTGTAGAAAGCTACATTTATACTGAATGGAATATGAAATGTAAAGGAGAGATAAGCTTTAGCCTAGTCCAAGCAGCTGTATTTCTCACCTAATCTCATATATTGGAACTGAATCAAGCCCTCAGTATGAGAAATAGGCTTGTCAGCATAGACGGAAGGCAGTACGAATACAGTAGGACATGCATACAACCTAAAGCACTGTCCTAACTTCTAGAAGCTTAATTGTTTTTTTCAGAAGTGGATTTCTTCTCAGCTGTTTCAGAAACGTTGCATTAAATCCTGTAAAGGGGCACTTTTCTTCAGGTTTCTTCAGATTTTGTCATTCATGTTGTGATAGTAGTCATGAGTATGAGCTATTACTCTGACACAAAAGCCAGCAGAGTTAAGAATAGGTCAAGGTTATCCACATATCAGCTAGAAGAGCAAGACGTTCAGCACAATGAAGAAAGGAAGGAGGTGTAAAATTATTTTTTCCTTGTGCTCTAAGGTAAGAGCAAAAGAAAAACTGTGAAAGAGTCACCATGCTCTTTAATCTTCTCTTGGGTAGAACTGATTCCCACTGCCTTTCACCACCTCTCACCTGACCTCTCTGCTCTGGCTGGCTGTAGGATTATAGCCAAGCCCCTTGCAATTGGAGCTTCTATTGAAAACAGAAGTTCCATGTGTGGAGGGTTTAGAGGACTGGACCCATAATTTGCTCAATTACCAGTATAAAGAAAGCCATAGGGACCCTGGATAACAGCAATGCCTAACCAGGCACATTTCCACTTCATCTGAAACCCTGTATGATTTATCAGGATCACACCCCCTCCTTCTCCAGAATCTTAAGCAATTTGTGTAGCTTAAATCAACTATTAAATGTATAACCAAGAGATAAAATCACAAACCCAGATCTAATTGGTATATCTTAAATTAGGTTTTACATTTATTGCTGGGAAGATAAAATTTGAATAGAATAACTATTATAACAGAATTAAGGAAATGAAAATAGATATAGTGTGAGACCTAAGCTAACTTTTATTTAAAACACATGTCTGATGGAGGCAGTAGTCTGCAGAAAACATCTGATACTATTGGATTGTAATCCCTATTTGCCAGAGCAACACCTTTCTGAGTAGTGAGGGGAAAAAAATAAATCTTAAATAAAATGCTGGTTTTGGAAAAAAAAAATAAAGACATAGGAAGTTCATTTGACAATGCATGTCAGCTCATACGTACAGATCACTACAAGAATTATTTTCCAAGGAAACATTTTTTTCACTAAGATTTTAAAAGATACACTCTAATAGAAGCAATAGCACAAAGAACAGATAAACTGATGAAGATAATTACAGACTGCAAACATCTGGGGAAACAAAACAAAATAAAAAAATCTAATTTGATACAATGTAGCTAGTTTTATTTCCAGTGTAAGAAGCATTGCCTTAGGTTTTTCATGTTCTCATCCTCTGTATATCCTTTCTATTTCCTTCTATGACTTTGTAATAGGAGATATTGAACCATGTTTGTCTAGCATGTATTTTTGCTGAAGAATCTAACAATTCTGTTTAACAGAGATGATTTGTTAATTCAAAAATCATATAATAATTTAGGTTGGTGTGGACCTTTGGACAATTGATATAAGGCCAAGTGGAAGCAAAGTTTTCTTCAATGTTAAATCAGAGTCCTCAGAGGCTTGTCTAATTTTTAATCTTTTCAAAGAGCAAGGCTCTCTGGGATACCTCTTTGTAGTTTATTCCAGTGCTTAACCTTATTGTGAAGGCTTTTTTTCCATAAAAATTTGAAGCAAAATTTCTTTACCACAACTTGTGTTCACTGGTCCATCCTTTCACTGTGCACTTCTGAGAAGAGTCTGGCTTTATCTTCTCTGCAGGTCTCTGCTAGGTAGCTGAAGTCAGTGATTAGACTACTCCCTTTAGCCTTCTAATTTTACATGTTAATGCAAAATCTTTTACTTTTTTTACACTTTAACCACACTTTTTTTTTTTCCTTTTGTCCACTTATAATTTGTGGAAGGCCTGATAAATGGGGTCTTCCTAAAGCTTTTCTCTGGATTATAAAAAGAAAAAATATATATATCCTTGTATTTTACCAATTTTTTTATGCAGATCTACTGAGTAAACTTGCATCACTTTATCAGTCCTTCGAAACAACCTGAAACGTCAGTCAGAGCTGCAGGAATCTGAGGAGACAGGCATAGGATATACAGCACAGATACAAAAACACACTTTCAAAATTTCCCAGCTCCTCACACAGATCAAAAAATCTCTTAAGAGAAGACTTGAACTTGGAAAATATCAGTCTTATTTGCACAGGAGAGTATACTCAATGGATTGTACAACAATTTCATACTAGTTAGGTAAAAAATTCTAGCACAAGTTTTTCTTTTCAGTATAGATGATATCAATTCAATGACCTCTGCCACAGTGTATTTCTTATTCTCTTATTGCCCAAAAGAGCTCCAAGTTTTTGCAAATACTGTTCAATTCCTGGCAGATCCAGATGAAAATATGAGGTGGTTTATATCATATCACACCATATTATAATATTTTCAAAATTCAATGTTATTTTATAAAATGTGACTTTCTATAGAGTCCTTCAGGTATTCAAGTATTCAGTTCTTTCTACTGAATAGAAAAGGGTTTAGATGACCAGAATATCCTTCATATTAAATGGGCATATAACATCAGCAAGTAAAATCAGATTAGATTAAAATTTATTTCAAGGATTTGCTCTTGTCCTATTCCTATTAATAAGCATTGATCTCCTGAGCTATGGCAGCTAAATATATCTCTTCTTGCAAATTACACCCATTCCCAGATACTTTTTGCTTTTATCAAGGAGACAAGAGAAATAATACTTGGGTATTTTCTATTCTTGTTTGATTTCCAGCACTGGGCTCTTGCATTTCTCAGAATCACGGAATGTTTGAGGTTGGAAGGGACGTCTAGAGATCATCTAGTCCAACCCCACTTCTCCAGCAGGGACACCCAGAGCACAGGGCACAGGGTGACATCCAGGCGGGTTTTTAAGATCTTCAGAGAAGGAGACTCCACAAGCTCCCTGGGCAGCCTGTTCCAGGGCTCTGTCACCCTCACAGGAAAGAAGTTCTTCCTCACATGAAGATGGAACTTCCTGTGTTTCAACTTATACCCATTACCCCTCGTTCTCTCACTGGCCACCACTGAGAAGAGTTTGGCCTCCTCCTCTCTTCATTCACCCCTCAGGTATTTATACATATTGATACTATTTCTATTTTTTCTAGATTTTCTAGTAAGTGAGTTCACTTACTAGAGTTAGCATCACTTGTGTACACCTGCTTTGTTCCTATAACCTCTACATGTAGTCCTATTGCCTTGAAAAAATGGATCACCTTTGCTGTTCCTTACTTTCATAAAACTGTGTCTTCAAAAAATTGTTTTTAAAACCACAGTGCTAAAGGAAGTTGCACTTTTTAAAGTCATTTTGGTCTTCCCTGAATACTTCCGCTTGGCTGACAAACTTTCATTTCTCTCTAATAGGAATCATATGTCCATACTGCTGTTGTTTATCTTTACTCCTACCAACGCCTTCTTTGCTTCAGTCTTTACTGCAAAGACCAGTCCTCAGGAATCCCATACCCTGGAGACAAGGGACAAAGTTTGAAGAATTAAATATTCTCCTTGAAAGAAAGAAAGGAAAATTCTCCTTGGTCAAGGAGAATTGAGTTAGAGATCATTTAGGGAAACTTGACATCCATAAGTCCATTGGCGATGATAGAATGGACTCACGGGTGCTGGTGGAACTGACAGACATCACTGCTAGGCCACTCCTAATCATCTTTGAAAGGTCATGGAGGAGAGTTGCTAGAGGACTGATAGAAAGCCAATGTCACTCTAGTGTTCACAAATGGCAAGAAAGAGGTCAAACGTTCTCATCTCTGTCCCTGGAAAGGTGATGAACAGCTCATCCTGGATAAATGTGAACAATAAGAGGGTAATCAGGAATACTCAGCAGGGTTAACCAAAGAGAAATCATGTTTAATCAATCTGATAGTCTTCTGTAGTGGAATGACTGGCTGGAAAGATGAGGGGAGAGTAGTGCATGTTGTCTATATTGACTTCTGCAAAGCTTTACTGAAACTATATATTGATAACAAAAAGGCATATGCATGCCTGGCTCTGATAGGAATTTTGTGAATGTGTAGTTTCACATGCTGGACATACTCTCATCACATACTCTGAAAGACAATGACTCCTTGTCAGATATTCCAAAGACATTTCCACTACAAATATTGTTCAACGTATTCTTCAACCTGAATGAAGGAACAGAGTATGCCATGAGAAATTTTGCTGCTGATACAAAACTGGGAGGAATGCTGATACACCAGAGAGCTGTGCTACCATTCAGAGAGTCCTGGACTAGCTGGAGAGATAGATATAGAGGAGCCTCATGAAGTGCAATAAGGGGAAGAGGGTCCTGCCCCTGAGGAGGAATAACTCCATGCACTGACAAGGACAGGCTGGAGGATATATTTTTGGAGAGTAGGTCTGTGGAGAAGGACCTAAGAGTCTCGAGGGGTAAGAAAGTCTGATTAAGGGACTGGAGCATCTCTCTCCTAAAGCAGCTGAGGGAGCTGGATCTGCATAGCCTGAAGACATCTGAGAGGAGATCTTAACAGGGTGTACAAATACTTTAAGGGATGGTGTCAAAAGCCCAGGGCCAGACTCTTCAGCAGTGCCCAACAACAGGACAAGAGGCAATGACCACAAACTAAAGCTCAGAAAGTTCCTCCTGAATCTGAGGAAAAGCTTCTTGACAGTGTGGGTGACAGAGCACTGGCACAGGCTGCCCAGAGAGACTGTGAAGTCTCCTTCCTTGGAGATACTCAAAATCCACGTGAACATCCTTCTGAGCAACACTGAGAAATGAGCAATAGGTGACCGTGCTCATGCAGAGGGCCTGGACTAGATGATCTCTGAAAGTCCCTTCCAACCTTAATCATTCTGTGTGATTCTGTGCATATCTGTGAGGTGGGCATGTGGGGAGATGCCTCATCCTCCCTCCCTCTGACATGGGCACCCAGCAGTTATGCATTAACACTGGCGCTTTTGGATCATAGTGGCCTGGTTGGTTATATTAGCCAAGAACTCCTGGCCAGGTCCCACATCTCCTTGGATGACTGAGGAGGTGGGAGGTGCCAAGTGGTTGCTCCGTGGTTGCAGCCAGTGACATGGAGCAGCCCTTTTGGATCTTTGGTACCGCTGGTGGCGGTGACAGCTTGGAGTCAGTGACTTTGAGTCCAGTCACAGCCATGCTCCGCCAGGCAGGGATGAGTATTGACCCCCCCAAGTCTGTCCACTTCCAGCTGCCAGCGAGGCACTGGAGAGTGGAAATGGAACTGGAGAGGCGACAGGCGGCTGCTGCTC